>JAKUCV010003597.1:0-26654 GCA_028386065.3 Turnera subulata
CCAGCATGCTGCGACCCCTTAACTCACACGTCCCGGGTTCGATCCGGAGAAACGTGGAGGTATGGAAAATGCACCTGTTGGGAGTGGTTAAATATGTTGGACCCCGCTCGTGGTCTTAGGCTAAATGCCCGGGAAGCGAGATTGGGTGTCGGGCCACGGATGAGATTAGTCTGGCTTGTCGAGCTGGGACACTCATTAGAATCAAAAAAAAAATAGACTGCACTCAGCATAATATATTAAATAATTACAATTCACATGAACATAATATAATTAAATACATAATTAAGAGATGACAAATACTCTAGTTAATTAATCTTTGACCACATGGGCCAGCCATATTAGGCCACTAAAATTTTCTGGGCCTTGAAGGCATCCTGGGAATGCTTTGAGATTTAGATTAGTGGCAGGCTTGGGCCCATTGAACATCTCCAGCCGTTTATTTTTTGAGTTCACTCTCCATTTTTCTTCTTTTTTATTGGCTTCACGAGCGACCTCCATGGGCGGTGCATCATCCATGGCGACATGGCCGGTGGCGATTACCACAAGCAAGGGTGGATCTCCTCTGGCGCACCTCCCAGCGTGATGATGCGAACACGACCACGAAGGGCACCGGTTCATCCTCTCCTGTTCTCCAGCAGCGACGCAACATGCGTGTGGTTTTGTCGGGTTTTGTTTGCACGGCCACGCTCCGGCGGTGACTGAGAGCTTGCTTCGAGTTCCCATTCAGATCTCGCCCGATCTAGCTTCGATGATGGGGCTCTCACCAGTGAAGACAAGCAAACTCCCAAACACCTCAGATCCAGTAATGCGTGGTGACGACAGGGGCTGCAAACGACGGATTTCTTGCTCCGGCCACCTTCTTTTCACAGGAACCGGCTATCGTGTGGATCTGCTTTCTCCGTAGCTATTCAACGTAGTGGTGGCAGCACCAACCATGAGTGATGTACATCGGTTTCAGGAACTCGAGTCAACGGTCTGGTGCACTCCTCGGGTTAAGTCCGGCTGCTCAGCAACTGCAAGGGGGCTCGATCTCCTTGCGTTTCCCCTCCTCAAGTCCCTTCACAGGCGTCAGTAAGGTGAGACTCAACGGATCTGCCCCTGGATCACCTTTGCTTGTTGATTGCTGGTTGGATCTGCTTGACCCATGGGCGATTCTTTGCTTTTCAACAGGTTCTTACAGCAGAATTGGGAGCCACGAGCAGCAGCAGTCCTCGTCCCTCTCGGTGGTCTGAGTGCATCGTGCTCCAGTGACCAGATACGCTTTATGTTCCCTTCCACCATGGATTTCTGGTTTAGCTTTGATTTTCTCCTCGCCATTGCTTTGTTTCACGATCTGCACATATTGAGAATTAAAATACAATTAGCAGGATGTTTTAAATAGTTTTTCTTTGGTAAACAGATTTGTTGTTGGTAAGATTTGCTGGATCGGTTAGATCTCTTTGATTTGTTGATGCGCTGGCCAGTTGCTAGCTTGCTGAATTTGTTGATGTATTGAACAATTGATGGTTTGATGATTGTGTGGCTTTCAAATCGTTCCCGGCAACGGAACCAAACTGATATAAATCAGAATCAGGGGGTGCCTTTATTGATTGTAATTATCAATGATACATAGTAGAGAGAAATTCGGTAGAAACCGAGTGAGGGAGAGAGAGAGTCGGGGAAGAGAAAAAATCCCCTTCCCTTTGATATTTTCTATGTATATATAGTACAAGACAATGAGATTATGTTGTCCACGTGTCACATTATCATTGGTCACGGCCGGATTTCCTGTTGATGAGCCGGCAGATAAGGTAAAACGGGCCTCCAAGTATTGGGCCTCGTCTACGGTCTGGGTCCTTGACCCTCCCGTCTTTGGGCCTGTACATAGGGTTGGGCCTATCTATATCACCACCTCATTGGGTACTTGCACCTCCTGGCAAACTACAAAATCTTTTGTACTTGGATTCTAATGCTTTCCAATGAAATTTCATTCCAACGATCAAAAAAAAAAATTTGTTGAATATCCAAGTGTAGGCAATTGCTCGACATCGGATGAAAAGAGGACAAGCCCAGATACCGAGCTACTCCCAACGTTAACAAATTCTCGAAGAAGATATAATCATAAACTAAAACTTGGGAGTGCAAGCAGTTACAGCAGCGAACATAAGGGTCTGTCTAGAAACCTGTTTCCAGAACATGGTTTTTATTTTTGCTGTTTCCAGAGTACAAAGAATCCGTTTGGATGGTGAAAAACAATGGAATTCTCCCAAAACAATTCCTTAAAGCTTGTCGTGCGAGAACTAAAAACACGGAACAATAAAAAGATGTTTTGAGGTGTCCCTCAAAATAAGCGGTGGCAGAGTTGTAAATAGGTAAAAAATCTTGATTTCATTAGTGGCATTTATGTAAATATAAAACTTATTAGAAAGAGAGTGGCTTTTATGGGTGCTTTAGTTATTGGACCCCTTCCTCCATATTCCTATTAAATTTGCTTTTTTTTTTTTCTTCTAATCTCTGCTTTTTTACCTTTCCTTTTAGGCATTTATCATTTCTATGGAAGGGATAATAATTTATGATGTATTTGGATGGAAATCTGAGATTGATAAGATGCACTCCAACCGTTCGATCATATGCCAAAGAGACGAATCACATACAAAAGCTACTCAACTTTTACATCCTTTAGAGGCATTTGGTATGCATATTAATTATAGTAATTAAATTTCTACAACATTAATGAACAATCTTATTTTAGGAGTCATACAAGTGCTCAATTTACATTAGCGAAAGATTATTTTCACTTCTGGAATTTTGAGTAACTTACAGGAATTAAGTAGAGTTATCTTTCTATAAGACAGGATAAAGCAGAGTTACTATTATTTTTGGTAGGAATGAGATGTATATTACATTACTCGAAACATATTTTTACATGAAGCAGAGTTATTGTTATTAATTAACGTGCATTTTGTTTTTGTGAAAACAACGTTGACTAACTAATAAAGAAAACGTGGATTTGGTAACTGTATGCCTCTAATCATTTTGTAATTTTAACATAAATAATAGTCTATAATAATCTGTTTTCTTTTTTGTCGACTATAATAATGTGTCGTGGGCTAATAGTCCATTAAATAAATTATGTTTTCTAAAACTCCAAAAGCTTGTTTGAATGAATTATGTTTTAAATTAAATTATTAATAAATTATATCATTATGATTTTGTTGTAAAACTTTCATATGTAATTTAAAAATTTTATTGAATAAATTAATTTATTAATCTAGTAAGTTTTAAATTTTAAAAGTTCAATGACAATTTTTATCCTTAATTTTGCCTGAAAATTTTTGTATTCTTTGTTTTTTCACAACTAGGAAAAATACAAAGTATCCAGCCGAATTTTCAGTATTTCAAACACTTCCAAAACAGTTCTCAGTTCTTAATTTTCAAAATAGTTCTTGAGAACTAAAAAGACAAAACAGTTCACAAACGCACCCTAAGTTGTTGAGATGTACTGCACATATCATTGTGAACCGTTACTAAAGGTACCTAACAAGTTCGTTTGTCCTTTTTTCGCAAGATTGCACGCACTGCATTCCTCCAAGATCCATGAAAGATTTTGATTTGCACATTTGGTATAGCTCGCTCACTAATTATTTACCATGTGTGTTCTTTTCAGGCCAGCCATGTTCTATTTGGTGTTGGTGCAATTTGATTAACACTACCAATTTCCAGCCAAATTTCCATCAGTGGATCAGATGGAAAGTGGATGGAAATCACAAATTTCCATCTAACTTCCATCCAAGGAGGTAAATGGAAAAAACCCTCATGGAAATTTAACATCGAATGGAAAATAGATGGAAAAAGTGGATGTAAACGTTGGATGGAAAAGGGATGGAAGCTTTCACCGTCCTAATGGAAAACGGATGGAAATCTTATAATAATTGAAAGGTAGCTAGATGGAAAACAGATGGAAATCTTCCATTCTGCGGGCACCATTTGCGGGACCCATGTTGCCCATTTGCGGGACCCATGTATTCTTTTTTGTAAGTTTCTTGGTATTATATATTCAATAACTAGGCGCGTTGTGTGTCGGTCAAGCCGAGGGAAGGAAAAGGAGAGAGGAGAGGTAAGCAATGTGAGGCTTACTAGTGGCGGTGTGTGGTGTAGGCGACAGCTTGAGGTGTGGCGGCTTAGAGGAAAAAATGGAACATAAAAGAAAGAGGGGAAAGAGTGAGAGCTCAGCCTGCGCCGCTGAGGAGAAGAGAATTTTTTTTGACGAAGAGAATTAATGAGCGAAAATGAGACAACATTGAGCAGAAGCGATAATTTTATACTAGGAGCAAACCTAACTGACCTAAGGCTTCCACTCCCTATTAAACGACGCCATCATCCTCCAATTCACCCTGATTTAAAACACAACCTCTCATGTAGTTTTATGTACAAGCCAAAATAAAATCCCGTCGTTTTACTCTAAACGACATACAAACTTGTGTAGCAGTTCCTTTAATAAATTGTCTCAAAAATTTTCCAAAACATTAATTTCAAGATTAAATCTCACATTAAACCCATATAAGAAAAATATTAAATAAGAATTCATAAATAATAGTAAAGGATAATTAAACTTAAATGAATTTATGAAAACATTTCAAAAGGTTTGTAGGAAAACTACTAGTATATCCGTAATTATATCCGTAATTAAATCTCTAAAAAGGAAAGGTCAAATAATATATATTTTCACAACTAAAAATCTATGGAATTATAACTATTACGATAAAAAAATTAAATGATTTTTACCCAAAAAAGAAAGTCAAAATTGAAAGTGTAAGAATAGAAAGATGAAATACAATAAACAAAGATGCTTAAAGCATTTGTTGTTATGTTCAAAATTCATATGGATTTGGTTGTTGGGTGACAAGTTATAAAAAATGATAAATAAGAAAAAAATATTGATCTATGCAATACAAATTCAGATAAATATTATTTTAGAAGTTGATATTTCTTTTAGACTTTGATATTGTTTAAAAATATTATTTATATAGATAATGAATTAATAAATTATAGACTAATTTATTTTAAAATTATAATTTTCTAAGTTCAATTGTTTTTTCAATCTCTTTCTTTCTTTGTTATGAGATTATTCAATCTATTTCTTCTTATTGACCTTATACCTTTTTTCTACTAATCTAATGTCATAATTTGAGATTGCATATTCAAATTTTTAGTTGTCCATCCAATATCCAGAAGTTACTAACTAAACCGAATTCTACAGGGTCGCCCACTGGCTATGCTGGGTGAATCTCCCGAAGAAGATTTTCTACATACACGAAAAGTCAAACTCAAGACTTGCCAAAATCGAACCAAGTCTCTTAAAGTTACACTAAGCCCTCTTATATTTTTTGTTAACTTATTTTTAAAAAATTTCATGCATCATATAAAATTTATATTAATCTATAATTACTTTTTTCTAACTTTGTTTTCTAATAATTAGTATAATTACATTTTATTTACAACCTTCATCCCTTTTATTAATTTTATTCTTAGCCAGTTTTTTTTCTTATGTTATAGCGAGATATGATCTTTGTTCCTTCAAAAATTATGATTCTCTTATTTTGTCGAAAAATATTTTATCTTTTAAAGTTTCAAATTTTGACTTTAAATGAAAAATTAAACACATTTCTTTTAAGATTACACATAAGATATATTTTTTAAAATTCTTTTTGTTTAATAACGATAGTAAATGATTATCATTTTGTCTCCAAATCTTTGAAAAAATTTAGAAGGTTCAAGCATGGTTGTCTTCTTTATTTTCATTACTACTTTGTATAATATTTGCAATCTATATCTATTTTAGACATGTAACACTAAAATAAATTAAGAATACAATACTAAAAAAAACATTAAGCAACTAGTAAGAACTAAGAAAGAAGTAAAGCAACATAAAATAGGAAGAAAGGAATGACAAAATAAGAAAAGTAAAATAAAATCATATTAAAATAGATTTATAAGAGAATTTATAAGGTGATTTAAAGATAAATTTTATTAAAAAAGGATGAAATCGTATTTTCTAATTAGAAAACAAACATCTACTGTAACAGCCCGGGTAAAAATTTGGATTTTTACCGGGACTATAAAAGTCTTTTTACAGTGATTTACCTTTGAATTAATCTTGGGTAACTAATTCAAGGTAAATCGGGCGTCGTTTTTCGTAACCGAGAGTTTTTCCGCGCTCGTGACTTTTTCGTGGATTTTTCGGGCCTAAGTTGGTATTTTCTCGGGTCCCGGAATTCTCAGAAAAATCACACCGAAAAATAACTAAGGGGGTATCAGTTATTTTCTGGTCCGGATCGGACTCGCTCCATAATGCAGACAAGCTGCATTATTGAAGCCTCACATGTTAAATAGTAAATAAACAGTTTAAAAGCAGGAATCGGGAGCAGAGGAAGAAAGGAAGAAGAGAAGAAGGGGAGAAGAAAAAAAGAAAAAAAAAAGAGAGAAAAGAATGAAGAGTAAAAAATGAAAGAAGAAGAAAGGAAAAAAAAAAGAGAAAGGAAAATAACACACAGCAAACTCACCGTTTTGCAACAATTCCACACCACATCCATCTTCTTCTTCTACCGGCAGCCCAACACCACCACCCGAGCCGCCACCAGTAACTTCACGCACCGACGCCACCCTTCTCCTCCTCATCCTTCCGACGCGTCGCAGCCGCCATCGGACCCAGCCGACGTCGCTCTTCCTTGCTGCTGCACGCCGACGAGCAAGCCGCCCGGATCCTTCCTGTTTGCTGCTGCTGCCGGCGAACACCACCAGTCGCAACCGCCGCCGTGTCACGTCCGCCACCGTCGCCTTCTCGCCGTCCCGTGTCGCCGCCCGTGTGCATCTCGCCAAGCCGCCATCGTCTCGCGAGGTGAGCTGTGCACCTAGGTGGATCCGGCCAGTGACCCGTATGTGTGGGTGTTGACCCACCCGTGTCCGGGTCACGGATCCGGGCTGCGTATGGATGGGCTGGGGGTATGCTGGGATTGGGCCTGGTTAGTGGGCTTGGCCACGCGGGCCTCAGCTTGAGGTCTGGGCCTGGTGCTGTGCAGGCCTGGCTGGCACTATTCACGGGCCCAGTCCAGTAAAAAAAAAAAAAGAAAGAGAATAATAATAATAATTCTGGAAAATAAAATTTTAATGGTAATTATATTTTTGGAAAAAAATAAATAAATGGTACACCCTATGGGAAATAATTATTTTGGGAATATATTATGGTAAATAATAATCATGGAAATTTATGACTTAAATTCTTCTGGAAATTGGTTAAATATTTTTCTGGAAGGTAATGTAATTATAAAATGAATTTCTTTTGAAAAATTATTATAAAAGTAAATAATTTTAGAAAAAGGGGTACACATACTATGGAAATGTTTTGAAAATAAATATGGTAGTGTATACATAATAATATCTCTTTGAAAATAAAAAAATAAATAAATAAAATAATAATACTTGGTAATTATATTTTGGCAAGCATAATAAATTCTATGGAGATGATAACGTATAACCGAAGGGGGTTTAATTTATAATTTATGACGTCATAGTATACCAATTATGTGCATTTATGTGAGCATGTTATTTTGTTGTATAGGTTTGATATCGAATAGTTCCGGAGGAACCGGCTTTGGAACCTAATGAGGATTCCGTGATTGATAATCGGCTAAGGTGAGGTTAAGTAAATATTTATATACTTCCCGTAATATCAAGTTGCTGTTTGTTTGCTATATGGGATATTTGCCGGTATGAAACTTTGTGGCTGTGTTTGGTTTGTTGTGTGATGAATTAAGTTGATAATTGTTGTCGTTGATGTTGTTGAAATTATTGTTGCTGTTGATATTATTGATGATGTTGGAATTGTGGATATAAATAAGACTATTGCTGTTGTTGACTGTAGAATTGTGTGAGTTGAGTACCGGGGGTACTATTATGTAATGACAGTTTGGTATTGATTATTATCCAGACGAGCGGGGAGGCTGCGAGCCTGCTCGGGAAAACGAGATAATGGTTGGATGGTAGAAATGTAGTAACTAGTCGAGGGAAAAGTAAATAATAAAATTGAATACACTTAGACATCTAGTAAGTCACACTTAAATGTTGGAACAGCCAGATGGTAGTCTTATTTTATGGTGCTGAGGGAGAGTGTGCTTGGGGTCTGCTCCCTGTCTATCCCAATTATTTATATTTAGGCGCTGGGGGAGAGTGTGCTTGGGGTCTGCTCCCTGTCTGTGCCAGTTATACGTGGAGGTACCAGGGCGGGGTCCACGGGCTAGCTAGCTTGACTACCAGGCGACGACCATCATTTAACTTGTGATAGGGGCCCTGATAATAAAATTGGAATAGTGTGTCTAGAATCACAAGTGTGTCATTTAAGGTTCGTGAGAACCTTAGTTATTGTTGGTGACGTGACTTGGGAATTTACGGTTGTTGTATATGTATATTTGTTTATGGGTTTTACCCGGTGGGCACTTCGGACTCACCCCTCACCTGCGGGCTTTCATCCCTTAGGATGAGTTATTTTTGGTACAGGTTCGATGCATACCAGACAGACTGCGGCGTATTCCCTTGGACAGGACTTGGATCCATAGTTTGCATCTATGTCGCATACAGTGTTTAGTGAGTTGTTAAGTCTTCCGCTGTGCATTTTATTGATATTACTGGGCCATTGGGCCGGTTTTGTTATTTATTGTTGTTTTTATTATGGGCTGTTGAGCCCGGTTATCTGTAGTATACACTGTATGCTGGATTATGTTGGGTTGGGTTGTCACAGTTCCGGCACGTGTTTACTGTGTACGGTAAATACGGGTCGGGGCGTTTCATTTTGGTAGCGGAGTGGGCGTTAGGTCTTGTTGGGCAGTCCTTGTGTGTTGTTGTCTTGTTTGCATAGTTCGCTCCATTTGTTTTTTAATTTATATCATTTTAGTCAGTGCATTATGGATCCAGTCAAGGGACGCCAGCTGTCGCAGAACATACACATAAGAGGTAATGATGCCATAAATAAACGGAAATACAAATATTATTAATATTGCAAATACTGATATTTTGATTACAAGACGGAAATATTACATTGATATTTGATATTTTATAAAATTAAAAATACATTTAACGCCTTGGAACGACATTGACCCTGAAGCTGGTTGGGTCGTTGTTGATGTTGACTTGGATACTGTCGCTCCACGAGAACCACATGCCGCCTCTGCCGTCCTGACCTGGAAGCTCGAACCGGTTTGCTTGAGGGAACCGGAGTGGGATGAGACCGTGATCGTCTTGAGGTTGCCACTGGGTCTCCGTCAGAAGAACCATGTTCGGTTTGTATTGGTTCTTCAAGTCCCTCAGGGTACGCGAGAACTCCTGGGAACGCCTTGCGACTCCTCTGCAGTTCCACACCAGTAATCAGGCCTTTGGCCAAGTTACGGGCAGACGAGATACTCTGGGCATGCTCTGGGCCGTCATCGAGAGCTGGTAGTAGGTGCTTTGCTCCAGGAAGTGGCAAGTGGACTCCAGGTTGAACTCCTGTAGCCTTTCGGAGATGAAGAACATGATGGAGTTTGCTGAGCCGTAGTAGGAGGTCCTCAGAGTGCCGCGATCCTCTAGGAAGAACACCTCTTCCATCGGAGTGACGAAGAACCGCGACGAGTAGAGTTCGTCGACGAAGACTAGACGCGGCATCCTGCCGAGCTCGTTCGGTAGTTCTTCAGCACGTTCGTTGACCATGCTGTAGGCCAGACGATTCCTTCTGCCAAGATTGGAACCTTCGACGAAGAAGACTGATGAGGGAGCAGGCATCTTGTTTTGGACGTGTGGGGTTTTGTTTTACGATCGTTGTGTTTTATTTGCCTGGATGTTTTGTTTGCTTTTAAATGCTTTTGATGATTTACACATCACCGCTCCTTCTTTTATACTCTTATGGGGAGTGTGATAATTGTTTTCGATTTTCAAGATTTGCTTTTTGAAAATTTTGCCGTTGCTTTCATTTATTACTTTGTTACTTTATACGTTTTTCAGACTACCATGCCATAGATTTTTAGCCTTTTTCCTTCTTATGATTTTCTTTCGCTCTGGCTACCTTGTCCTTTCTTTTTATGGTCTTTCTATAGTTCCCTGCATCTTTTATCACATGCATTCGTTACCGTCGAGGCTAGACCGATGGGACCACACCTCGAGTAGAGTGCATATGCGACAAGATTACAGCTGTTTGGACATCACGGAGAGATACGTTGCTTGACAGACGTTTTTGGCTCATGCGGAATTTGTGAACAAGTGGGTATCGTTTCTTTCGAGGGACACAGTACGTGCTCGTGATCGTCACCGTGCGAGTTAACGGATGTCTTTTCCACGTGGGAACCGACGTCACCGTTAGCTGTGTACATTACGTTTCTTGGTTCAAGGGTGTTTTCGTCCGATACGAGCACCGATCATGAAAACATATTTTTGTTTTAATTTCTCTATGTTCTGATTTTGTTAAACAAGTTTTATTTTGTTTTTGATTTCTTATGTTGGTTTTGCTTTCTTTTGTTGGTCCTGTTTATAACATATTTATGTTTGATTTTATTTTCCTTTTTGATGGTTTCATTTTGCTTTAATATTTTGCTTTTCCGTTAAATATGATTTTTCATATCTTAACATAAGATTTCGTAATATAAGAATTTTGATTTAAAAAGGAAACTTATTTTATTTATTTCATAATGGTTTTACAACAGGAGAAGAAGTACTCTATGGAGCTACTTGCTTCTCTAAGTCTTTTACAAGTTTTTGGACGGTTTTCATGTGTGGGAAGAGCTCCGCGCACGCCAGTTCGATCTGCAACACCGCCGAGCTGATCTTCTTCAGAGAGACGTTCAGCTGCGTCAGTTTCTGCTGTGGAGTGCTGCTTTCAGCCGTCGCCTTGCCCTTACGATCTTCAGCCTTCTTGTTGGCACGCTTCTTTTGCCGTTTTGGGGAGACGACCATGTGTTCCTTCAGGCCGACGATGTTCGTCTTGAAGCGCTTCTTCGGAGGTTCTTCATCGGAGCTTGTCCGGAAGGCAGTGCCACCGATGTAGCTGTTGTTCTCGAAGTCTGAGGTCGTTCGAGATCTTAGTAGAGAGTCCATGACTGTGTATGAGTATGCCAGTCATGAGGGTTGGTTCTTATAGAGGACGAGATGTCGCTTAAGGGTATAAGCGGCATCTCATGTTGAGTTTGGACACCTGGCAGAGTGTGCCAGAAGCTTATCGTGGTAGGACCCACGGATAAGAAGGAATTCCGGGGACGAAATTCTTTTTAAGGGGGGTAGAATGTAACAGCCCGGGTAAAAATTTGGATTTTTACCGGGACTGTAAAAGTCTTTTTACAGTGATTTACCTTTGAATTAATCTTGGGTAATTAATTCAAGGTAAATCGGGCGTCGTTTTCTGTAACCAAGAGTTTTCCCGCGCTCGTGATTTTTTCGTGGATTTTTCGGGCCTAAGTTGGTATTTTCTCGGGTCCCGGAATTCTCAGAAAAATCACACCGAAAAATAACTAAGGGGGTATCAGTTATTTTCTGGTCCGGATCGGACTCGCTCCATAATGCAGACAAGCTGCATTATTGAAGCCTCACATGTTAAATAGTAAATAAACAGTTTAAAAGCAAGAATCGGGAGCAGAGGAAGAAAGGAAGAAGAGAAGAAGGGGAGAAGAAAAAAAGAAAAAAAAAAGAGAGAAAAGAAAGAAGAGAAAAAAATGAAAGAAGAAGAAAGAAAAAAAAAGAAAGAGAAAGGAAAATGACACACAGCAAACTCACCGTTTTGCAACAATTCCACACCACATCCATTTTCTTCTTCTACCGGCAGCCCGACACCACCACCCGAGCCGCCACCAGCAACCTCACGCACCGACGCCACCCTTCTCCTCCTCATCCTTCCGACGCGTCGCAGCCGCCATCGGACCCAACCGACGTCGCTCTTCCTTGCTGCTGCACGCCGACGAGCAAGCCGCCCGGATCCTCCCTGTTTGCTGCTGCTGCCGACGAACACCACCAGTCGCAACCGCCGCCGTGTCACGTCCGCCACTGTCGCCTTCTCGCCGTCCCGTGTCGCCGCCCGTGTGCATCTCGCCAAGCCGCCATCGTCTCGCGAGGTGAGCTGTGCACCTAGGTGGATCCGGCCAGTGACCCGTATGTGTGGGTGTTGACCCACCCGTGTCCGGGTCATGGATCCGGGCTGCGTATGGATGGGCTGGGGGTATGCTGGGATTGGGCCTGGTTAGTGGGCTTGGCCACGCGGGCCTGTGCCTGGGCCTGGTGCTGTGCAGGCCTGGCTGGCACTACTCACGGGCCCAGTCCAGTAAAAAAAAAAGAAAGAGAATAATAATAATAATTCTGGAAAATAAAATTTTAATGGTAATTATATTTTTGGAAAAAGATAAATAAATGGTACACCCTATGGGAAATAATTATTTTGGGAATATATTATGGTAAATAATAATCATGGAAATTTATGACTTAAATTCTTCTGGAAATTGGTTAAATATTTTCTGGAAGGTAATGTAATTATAAAATGAATTTCCTTTGAAAAATTATTATAAAAGTAAATAATTTTAGAAAAAGGGGTACACATACTATGGAAATGTTTTGAAAATAAATATGGTAGTGTATACATAATAATATCTCATTGATAAAAATAAATAAATAAAATAAAAATACTTGGTAATTATATTTTGGCAAGCATAATAAATTCTATGGAGATGATAACGTATAACCGAAGGGGGGATTAATTTATAATTTATGGCATCATAGTATACCAATTATGTGCATTTATGTGAGCATATTATTTTGTTGTATAGGTTTGATATCGAACAGTTCCGGAGGAACCGGCTTTGGAACCTAATGAGGATTCCGTGATTGATAATCGGCTAAGGTGAGGTTAAGTAAATATTTATATACTTCCCGTGATATCAAGTTGCTGTTTGTTTGCTATATGGGATATTTGCCGGTATGAAACTTTGTGGCTGTGTTTGGTTTGTTGTGTGATGAATTAAGTTGATAATTGTTGCCGTTGATGTTGTTGAAATTATTGTTGCTGTTGATATTATTGATGATGTTGGAATTGTGGATATAAATAAGACTATTGCTGTTGTTGACTGTAGAATTGTGTGAGTTGAGTACCGGGGGTACTATTATGTGATGACAGTTTGGTATTGATTATTATCCAGACCAGCGGAGAGGCTGCGAGCCTGCTCGGGATAACGAGATAATGGTTGGATGGTAGAAATGTAGTAACTAGTCGAGGAAAAAGAAAATAATAAAATTGAATACACTTAGACATCTAGTAAATCACAGTTAAATGTTGGAACAGCCAGATGGTAGTCTTATTTTATGGTGCTGGGGGAGAGTGTGCTTGGGGTCTGCTCCCTGTCTGTACCAGTTATTTATATTTAGGCGCTGGGGGAGAGTGTGCTTGGGGTCTGCTCCCTGTCTGTGCCAGTTATACGTGGAGGTACCAGGGCGGGGTCCACGGGCTAGCTAGCTTGACTACCAGGCGACGGCCATCATTTAACTTGTGATAGGGGCCCTGATAATAAAATTAGAATAGCGTGTCTAGAATCACAAGTGTGTCATTTAAGGTTCGTGAGAACCTTAGTTATTGTTGGTGACGTGACTTGGGAATTTACGGTTGTTGTATATGTATATTTGCTTATGGGTTTTACCCGGTGGGCACTTCGGACTCACCCCTCACCTGCGGGCTTTCATCCCGTAGGATGAGTTATTTTTGGTACAGGTTCGACGCATACCAGACAGGCTGCGGCGTATTCCCTTGGACAGGACTTGGATCCATAGTTTGCATCTATGTCGCATACAGTGTTTAGTGAGTTGTTAAGTCTTCCGCTGTGCATTTTATTGATATTATTGGGCCATTGGGCCGGTTTTGTTATTTATTGTTGTTTTTAGTATGGGCTGTTGAGCCCGGTTATCTGTACTATACACTGTATGCTGGATTAGGTTGGGTTGGGTTGTCACAGTTCCGGCACGTGTTTACTGTGTACGGTAAATACGGGTCGGGGTGTTTCATCTACTTCTTTGTGAAAGAAAATTAGAAAATATTTTTAAAAGTGAGATTTCAGACGAGACTAAAAATTGATATGTGGTATATATATGATTTAAGCTTAAAATTTTAGTTTTTAAGCAAGGTGGAATGTTTGTGATTGATGAGAATATTAATATAATTAGTTATAACCAAATTGGAGCGTAAGACAAATAATTTCCTTTTTGGTCAGTCTTGTAAAAATAAATTTACATAGAAATATTTATTAAGATTAATTTTATAAATCTTAACTATTTTTCATTTGTAATATATATAGTTACATCACGGATAATAGTTAATTACTTTATTTTTAGTGATTTCAATTTATTAATTAATCAATAAGAAAATGTTAGAAAATGTATCCCAAATAGTTTACACCATTTTGAAAATATTCACACTAGGAAAGAAATATTTCATAACTACTAACATTTCAAAATTTTTTAATTTTTTTTTTCACTCACAGACCTTCATTAGAAGATGGCAGAAAGTAAAAATTTGAATGATTTAACGGAGGGAACACAAAGCGCCATGTGCATTTCATTTGGGCGCCACAAAAGACCAAAAGAATATGGGTTGGAGCCAAAAATTTTCCATCCAATACTGTGTTAGATGGAAATTGGATGGAAATCAAATGGAAATTTTCTTGTCAGATGGGCCCTTAGTTTTGGATGGAGATTTGATGGAAAAATAATAGTTTTTTATTTGGATGGTATAAGGATGGTAATTGGATGGAAATTTCCATCTGCAGGTTTTGGATGGAAAATGTTGGATGGAAAATGGGCTGGAAATTGGTAGTGTAATTCTGTGGCGCACATTCAGATTTCTAAGATTGCTAAGATTTGCAGCCAATAATTAATCTAATAAGTTTTGAGATGAGTGAAATTAAGATCAGGAGTGGGTGAGATAGATAATCTCATTAATGGTTCATATTATAATTGCATATGCATTTCACAGATGGTGGATATGTTTGTTGACGTTGGTAGCAAGTGTTGACAGTGTGTCCTATTTTGTTGCGGAATGAACACCATGGCCTGGAGTTGTCATTGTGTCTGGGAAAGCGATTATCATATGGAGGACGATACTGAGATCGACCACCAAGACCATGACCTCGTCCTCTACGATTAGAGAACTTGTTTTCAGAGAAGGATTGGCGTTGAGTAACATGAACCGAAGGATGGATTGGTGGGACAGCATCTGGCTTGAAATCCAGAAGAGGGACTGCTTCTTGATCCAAGTCAAAAGCTTTCAAAGGAACACCATGCAAGATTTCATAACTCAATAATATACTCTGCAGCTTTTCAAAAGGAAGCGGTTCAGGACGAGTAGATAAAGTAATTGGAAAGGTTTTGATATCCGGACACGATCCACGGATCACTACATTATTAAAATCAAGACTAGTCACAGGTTGACCACTAGCAGCAAGTTCATCAGACAACTGCTTGGTGCGGTTGAGATAGCACAAAATAGATTCGTCCTGTCCCTGAGAACTACTCTGGAGAGCCATGTGAATCGCCATCCAACGGGTTTGGTTAGGGGACACAAAAGAAGTGACAATAGCATCCCAAGCAGCTTTGGACGTGAGTTTGCCAACAACAGTAGGGAAGACCTCAACAGGAAGAGAAGAATTTGTGATACTCAATATCGCTTGATATTGTTGATACCATCGGTCATAGGCAGGATTAGGCTGAACGACACCTTCAGCATCAGTAATAGTGGAAGAAGAACAAGGGAGTGCCCCTGTGACATAGCCCAAAAGACCTTGTCCAGCAAGAAAGGGCCCAATTTGGGCCCTCCAAAACTTGTAATGGGTGCATGTTAATTTAATAGAAACAAAGTGATGAGCATTTGGAAGGGAAGAGGTTGCAGCAGAGACTTCTTGTGATGCCGACATGATGAAAGAATGGGAATTGTTAGAAGCGGAAGCAGAGGAAGTATTAGAGCCAGTGGGAGAGGAAGGAGACGAACCAGTAGACATGAAAGAAAACTAGGGTTTTGCTATTAAACAGAGCGCTCCGAGGATATTTTCTTGAATTTGACGGTTAGGGATAGAGGGAGACTGAAACTGGGTGACCAAAGTGCTGAGGAAAGGTTTTAGGCAAATGACAATAATTTTGGAAATGATTTTATAAGAAAAGTTTCACAAACCACTAGGTCTCAAATGCTTGGGTTCTTGAGGGAAACCTGTTTTGGGTAGAAGAGTGAGATAGGTATGACTTAATTCGCCTATCAAATACCCTGAGTCAAAAAAACTGCGAACTGTCGCCACCACCTTATCTTTCACAAGAGCCCAATTTTTCTGATAGAAGGCCCCATGAAATCCGTCCAGGCCAGGAGCCTTAGTGGACCCCAACTCAAAAACAGCTTCCCGAACCTCATCCATACTAACCGTCCTGATCAAAACCTAATTCGTCTACTCAGTTACGGTAGGCTCAATGTAGTCCAGGACTTGTAGATTAAGAGTGGTGTCCTGGGCCGAAAAAAGGCGCATAAAGTATGACAACACCGCAGACTTCAACTGCAACTAGTCATCTACCCATTCACCACTTTGATCCCTAAGCCTAACAATAAGGTTGCGTTGCCACCTCTGAATGGTAGTAGTATGGAAAAAATGGGAGTTCTGTTCCCCTGCAGATAACCAAGTGATGCGCGATCTCTGCAGCCAGTACTTCCCCTCTTCATGCCATAGAGCCTCCACTCTCCCGTCAATCCTCCTTCTTTTAGCCACAACATTTGTCGTATTGGCTTCATGGTGTAACAAAGCCAATTCCGCAAGACACTTCTTGATTTCATGATTAGAATTAGGGAAATAAGTTTTGCTCTAGACAATCAGGTCCTCTCTACAACAAGCCAGAGACTTCATTAATAGAAACATCTGGGAACCCTGAAAAGACTTACCCCATACCTTCACAATAATCTCCTTGCTATCCGGGCAAAAAACGAAAGGGGGTCTGCTTCCTCCTTATTGGCTTTTGGAAATGTAAAATTATTGGGGAGTGATCAAAACCCACAGGAATATCATGAATGACCTGATAGTCCTAAAAAGATCAATCCATTGCTCCATGGCAATAGCCCTATCCAATCATTCCTGAACTTCCTCCTCGCCGATTCGATGGTTTCACCACATGTATGGATACCCTTTGAATCCCAAGTCCACCAAACCATTCTGGTCAATAAAATGTACAAAGGCAGCCATATCCAGCTTATTCACAGGACGTCCTCCCACCTTCTCAGAATTATAAGCAACAGAGTTGAAATCGCCTAATAAATGCCATGCCTTCTGTGTAGTTGTTCTCAAGCAAGACAATTCGCCCCACAACTCTCGTCTGCCACTCTGGTTAGGGACACCATATACAAATGTAGTATACCACTAATACTCTCACCAACAGTCGAGAAGCAAACATCAAAATAGGAGGGGCAAGAGGCTTCAATTGTAACGACCCAGTCATCCGTCCACCATAAGGCTAAGCCCCCTGCTTTCCCCACCGCATCTACATAGATTCTATTAGAGTATCTCAACCATCTACTAATTCTATCTACTCTGCTACGCCGGTACTTTGCCTCCATAAAAAACACAAAAAAGGGGCGGTAGAAGTTTACTAAACCCCTTAAGGCTTTGACTATCAGGGACTGCCCAATGCCCCGATAGTTCCAGGCTAAGAACGTCATGGTGCCGGTGGTGGCTGTTGACGGCCAGCCACCAAAGCCTCCTCTTGGGCACTCTCCATAATGGGATTTTGTTGTCCCTGTTGAATCACCTTGGTAGAGCTACTAAGACTCAAGCTTTTTGCAAGCCTCTGATCCAGCTCCTCAATTCTGACCCTCATTGGTTTCTTCCCCCCTTTTGTCGCCACAAATCTTTGGGTTCCTGAATTATCAGCTCTGGACCAGGTGGTAGATCCTCTTCTGGATCTTTAAAATTGGTGGTTAATATGTCCCAAGTGTAAGTTTCCGTAATCTATATGACACTCATATACAACATCGATTGCACAGCGGAAGCACGGAAACTCAACCAAGAACCAAGTGAAGCATGCATAAAATAACAATTTTTACATACCTGGAAGGTTAGGATCTTTCACCTAACTTGTGTAACCGAATCAGCTAGAGCCAGACAAAAGCCTCGCCCCTCTACGGTATCCACACGAAACCGTGACCGGCTTGGAATCGTCACACGAGTCAAGCCTCGAGCTCTCCCGGACTGATGTGCTAGCAAGAGTAAACCGAGAGCAACAACTTTGTGGTGTTTGTGTGTATGGTTATCTTCTTTCTTTCACAAAGAATGAAGAAGAGGTGTGTGTAGTCTTTCTCTTAATTTGCAGAAGCCAAAAACGTGAGAGTGAGGAGGGAATGATCTGATCATTACACACTCAACCCACTCAACAAAAGCCTTAGCCTAATGGCAAACATGGTGGACCAAAAGTAGCATTATGATAATGCATCCACATAATCATATTACCCACTAAAAGCCAAAACATACCAACTCATCACAGCACTTAAAGGGGCTCAATTATGCTGACATTCAGCAAACCAACCACCCAAAAACGACCTTGGTTCAACCATGGTCCAACCACAGTCTAACCACACCCGGTCCAACCATGGTTCAACCACCTGCTCGAATCAACGGTTCTATGTGTGTGACCCTGTAGGCACTTGTAACGTCCGACAATAATTGTAAAAACTCATTTTACAATTATAAGCAAAGAGCGACGTCTAGCAACACATCATTGCTACCCGAACGACAAGATCAGTACTGATTCTATATGCCTCGGAACATGTCATCGTCCTTTCGTCCCATTATCTAGATCAAACACGAGACATGGAATATGTCAATCTCGTATATGTTTAATCTATGTTTCTTGATCCCCGAGTTAACTGTATAAAACGGATACCCGTGATATCACCATATCACCCAATCCGAGCATGGAAAGATCAGTACTGATTCTATATGCCTCGGAACATGTCATCGTCCTTTCGTCCCATTATCTAGATCAAACACGAGACATGGAATATGTCAATCTCGTATATGTTTAATCTATGTTTCTTGATCCCCGAGTTAACTGTATAAAACGGATACCCGTGATATCACCATATCACCCAATCCGAGCATGGCCATGCATTTAACAGCTCAACTCTATCAAGAAACCATATGATAATATACCCGTTATATGGGTTGAACAAATCCCGTCTTGATCAATCAAAACCCACTACATACTCGTCATATACCCAATGATTACCCTTATATCCACCCAGTTACGGATGACTAGGAATAATATCAAAGTACATGACTCATATGTTGGATGCCTTGACGATCTCAGGTGGGAGGACAATACATCTATAAGAAACACTAATGACATACATATAACGTTCCATGTAGTGTTCTTATGTGGGTCGGTCCAGTCCACAAGTTCTCCAACTTGTACCCGTATGTAGAATTCATATCACATATGCAATTCTCAACATACGCTAGTCTTAATTTATTATTACAACCCATCCGTAATAATAATCGACTAGGGACCTTTAAGAATATGAAATATTCTAGGGTTATAAGTATGTGCAAGCGTTTATCTCATAAACGATACTTATTGGAATAACCTTAATGCGTATACATGACAACAAATAATCATCCATGATTGGCTTTTGGGCATATTACACTAACACCAAGACCCCATGCTCTTTTCATAGACCAGCCCAGATCCCTTAAGGTAGTTGTGCTTAGACCTCTTTGGGTAGTGATCCTAGGCCTGGAAGACAAAAGGGGTTTTTGCTCCCTCCCAAGGCCTCTTTTTTGCACAATCAGAGCCTGAACTCTCATTTTGGAAATGGGCTTTTACAGTCGATGGCCCAACCTCAACTGCAGGGACACCCATCACATTTGGGCTTGCAACCCATAAGTTCACAAAAGTGTTTAATGGACCCACCAGCTCCTTGCTACTTTGTACCACATTGGCTCTGGAAAGATCCTGCTCGGAATGTCAAGAGCCTTCTTAATTTGACAACGAGCCTTCCTGATTTGACAAAGAATTAACAGCCATGCTTCTGCTTTCCCTCGTTGTTGCTCCCCTTTCTTGGCTCGGAACCCAATCTTCACGCTCTCTCTGTGCGTTAAAATCATTTCCCCTCTTTTCCAGACCTCTAGATTCAACCTCTTTTTGGTTGCAGCCAAGCTTCGTCGTGCTTCTGTTGGGATTTTAGCCCAGAGGAAAGGGCCATAAGTTCCTTTCGCAGGCAATAATTCCGGATCAACATCACAAGAACGGGTAGAATGATCAATACAGCCACAATCGTAGCAGAACTTTGGTAGCCGCTCATAGAGGAATTTGACATGCACCTCTTTACCATCTGGGCGAGGCCAAACACATGCTGTTATAAGGGGCTTGTCCACCTTCATGACCACTCTCATACGAAAGTATTGTCTAAACACCATTCCTCTTTGTTGTCAGTACCAAATCAATATCCAAGACCTCCACAAAAACCTTCCCAATCTCCAAGGCATTAGTTCGTGTCTGAAGGTTGAGTGGTAGACCCCAGACATGAACCCAAAAGGTGGAGCTATTAAACTGCGATTCTTCAAACATAAGATTTGGGGGCCATTCGTGGAGTATTAAGTGGCTTCCCATGATCGTCCAAGGAGCCATATTGAGGACACGCCTTTTATCCGCCTCAGCCTCAAATTTACATAGATATACATTAACATTAACAACATGGGTTTACAACCCGACAATCGTTCCCCAAAATTTTTGGATCGTCACCTTCACAACCTTTTTGTTTAGGACCACCTTACTTAGCAACTTGGCCACCAGCACTTTCTTGAAGATCCTTCGATTATTTTCAGGGTCCTTTTGGAGAGCAACTTCATGATCTTTACACTGCAGTCTTTAGGTCTGCTGTACCAAATTGTCAATAACCATTTCCCCATGGTCTCCAGTCGCCATCAGTACCTAAAGGGCCTGAAACTTAGGATCCGACCAGAGAACACGTGAGGAAACAGGATAAACAAAATAAATATGAAGATGGGAAAGAGACTAGACAAGACCCAGAAATGACGAAGCAAAAAGAGACTTAGATAGAGAGCAATAAATATGGATCCAGAAAGCAAATGGAAAAAGAAAACACCGAAAGACCCACGGTAAGCACCTAGAGACTAGGCCATTAATATAACAAGCAGTACAAACTACACAAATGGCTTAGAAAAACAAAAAACCCTCATAAATGCACAGCAAGACACCCACTGTCATGCATAATGTATCAACACAGTGCTACAAGTAATACATCACAGGCCACGGGAGAGGTGTGCCTTTCATAATCAAATCCTCTATACTATATTATCCTATATGTTCTGTCACTCATGTTGCTAAAAGGAGAGCCTTCCAAGCTCTTTACTGGCTTCAAGATCACCAGGAAGTGCCCATCCATCTCGCACTTGCTTTTCGCTGATGATGCCCTGCTCTTTTGTAAAGCAACGGTGGATGATGTGAAGGAAATCAAGCAGATTTTACATGATTATTGTAAGATATCTGGTCAACTTTTTCACAGTCTTAAGTCTGGTTTTTTCGTTGCAAAAGGGATGGATGCGGGTAGAAGAAGTGCAATAATAGAGATGCTTGGGATGCTAGCGTATTCTGAGTAGGAAAATATCTGGGTTTACCGAGCATCTTGGGCAGATCAAAAGCTGAAGCGTTAGCCTACATTATACAGAGAGTAAGGGGTAAGTTAGCGGGCTGGAAGAAACAGTGCTTGTCCGAGGTAGGTAGGGAAGTTTTGATATTGCTACAGAAATCCTTACATACTGAATGTTGTGTTTTAAAATCCCTGCAAAGTTGTGTGCTAAAATTTGCCAAGATGTCAGGGGGTTTTGGTGGGGGCAACAGGGTGAAGAGAAGAAGTTGTGCTGGATTAAATGGGAGCAATTGATTTAATCGAAATCCAAGGGCGGGTTGGGCTTTAGAGAACTGGTGCTTTTCAACCAAGCTTTGCTTGCGAAAATGGCTTGGAGGATCCTACAAAACCCGGATGCAATTTGGGTACAGGTCTTAAAGGGTGTTTATTTTTCTAAATCTGGTTTCCTGGAGGCAAAGAAAGGACGTAGGCCCTCTTGGGCGTGGTCAAGTATTTTGGAGTGGAGGGAGTTGCTTCTGGCTGGCATTAGATGGAGTGTGGGTAATAGAGCAAGGATTGATATATGGCTTGATCGTTGGGTGCCTACTGTACCAGATTTCAAAATCACTTCACCGAGGTCTCCAAGCCTTCTTGTATCAAGAGTGGCTGAGCTTATCGATCCTCTGACCAGGTCATGGAATTCTGCCCTACTTTCTTCCCTGTTTACTAATTTTGAGCATTCCTGTATTCTTAAAATTCCCATTCCCAGGCCTTTTATGTTCGATAAGTTATTTTGGCATTACATTAGGAATGGTGTCTATAGCGTCAAATCGGGTTATAATTTAATTGCTAGCACCAAACATAATTCTTCCAGTTCGTTACCCTCTTTATCCTCTCAGTTAAGCCCATTTTGGAATTGGAAATTTGTGTGGAACATAAAAGCATCTCGCCGAGTCCTACACTTTCTTTGGAGAGCTTGTCATGACTCCCTACCGACCAGAATCAACTTACTCCGTAGACATATTCAGGTATCCCCTTTATGTCCTAGGTGTGAGAATGAGTTTGAGACTTTGGAACATATCCTTTTTAGATGTAGGTTTGCTCAAATGGCTTGGTTTGCATCCAGTCTTGGATACAAGCCTGATTGCAATGGAGAGTTTGCTTTTAAGCAATGGTGGTCTTGTGTATATTCTCAGTTTGGCCATGTAGATAATGGAAGGATAATCTCCCAGATTGCATACTTATGTTGGTTGTTATGGAAAGCTCGGAACTCTTTTCTTTTTGAGCAGGTGTCTGAAGACCCTAATAAACTAGTGACCCAGACTAGTGAGGCATGTGATGAATACATGGTGCAACAGAATAGTGTACTCAGTCACGCTGTGTCAGTTCACTGTCCTTCTACTTCAGTCTGGAAGGCCCCTCTTTAGGGAAGGGTCAAATTGAATTATGATGCAACTTACGACCAACCAACAGGGAAAGCGTCAAGGGGTGTTCCTGTGAGAGATGCTGCGGGCAGAGTGCTTGATGGCTTTGTTATGAAAATGCATTGCTCATCAGTTCTTACGGCCGAAGCTGAGGTGCTCCGTGCTGCGGTGTTGCTTGCGTCTAAAAGGGCCTGGACTCATGTGATTTTCGAGAGTGACTGCTTGGAAGATACATGAAGTGCGTTATTGATAAGAAGAGGACGAGTAGAAGAGAGAAAACAGAAATTACCAGTACCATTTATTGGCAAGTCATGACCATTACCAATCTGAACCCAATCACCACCATGATATTCAGTATAAGAATGGAGACTCTGCTGATCAGGTGTGACATGATGGACCGATGTTCTTTGAATTTCACCTTGACTTCTTCTTTGTTAAGGACTGGTGCACCAAGAACATATTCCTTACATGCAAGAGTGACAATGGCCTGTATTCATGCTCTCCTGCTTCATTCAATTGGTCTGCTACTGCCTTCACTACTATGCAGGTGAGAGAAACAACATGGCATCATTGCCTTGGACATCCTCATCAAGTTGTTCAAAAGCGCATTCTTCATCAACATAGTCTTCCTGTTTTTTCTCTTGCATCACGTTTCCATTCTTGTCTTGCATGCCCTCTTGGTAAATCCTCAAGTTTACACTTACAATCTAGTCCTCATCGTGCTCGTCATCCCTTAGACATGGTGTTTAGTGTTTAGTGTTGTTTGGAGACCATTCCCTTATGTTGGTTTTGACTCAAGTCGTTATTATGTTGTGTTCCTGGATGATTATAGTTAGTTTATATGGTTTTAGTCAACAAAACAAAAGTCGGATGTATATTCTATTTTCCAGCAGTTTCAAGCACATGTTGAACGTTTATTTAACACTAAGATCAAAGCCGTCCAAACTGATTGGGGCGGCGAATACAGAAGTCTAAATACTTATTTTAAGCAATATGGTATCAAACATCGTGTTATGTGTCCACACATTCATCCACAGAATGGTTCAATTGAAAGAAGACATAGACACATTGTTGAAAATGGATTAACATTAATGGCACAAGCACAAATTCCGTTTCAGTATTGGCCTCTGGTCTTTGAAACAATAGTGTATTTAATTAACTGTATGCCTACTAAAGTCTTGCAACATAAATCTCCTTATGAAATTCTTCATGCTCATCCTCCAGATTACAAGTACCTTTGTGTTTTAGGCTGTTTTATGTTACCCACATCTGTGTTCTTATAATAAACATAAATTACAATGTCGTTCTGCCCCATGTGTTTTCTTAAGATATAGCCACTTGCATCATGGTTATCGTTGTCTAGATTATAGGACCAAACGCATATACATCGCACGCCATGTAGTTTTTTATGAACATATCTTTCCATTCAAACACTTAGCACCTCCTCTAAATATTCATCCAATTCCACAATCGGCTAAAGAGTCCTGGGTTTCGGTGCCACTACATGTCTTCTTCCCATCACAGTAGCAACAGGTATCCTCCTCATCTAGTGTCCAATCTCAGTCAACTACTTCTGCCCTAGTGTCCACATCTAATCCATCTCTCCCTGCTCTCTCACCAATCCAAAACCAACCTTCTCTAACTTCGCAGTTATCCTTATTCTCAGCTGTTGCTATCCCATCAGATAAACCTATCCCACAACAACTCTCTCCAACTATTTCCTCACCTATTAACTCGCCATCCAGTACTTCTACATCTGGTTCCAACACACCACCACCCTCTCCTCTTAGAAGTTGACTCTTAGACAAAATCCAAAACTGGTTGACAGGTTTTCTCCATCCAATTATTTGGTCACATCATGTTCATTACCAACTACTAAACTAAGCAGATACATCGAAGCATCTAAACATTCAGCATGGCAGGAGGCAATACTGGAGGAGTGCAATGCTTTGCTTTAAAATACTACATGAACATTGGTCCCCTACAAACCTCACATGAATGTTGTAGGTAATAAGTGGGTATATTGTATCAAAAGAAAATCCACTGGTGAGATATAGAGGTTTAAAGCACGATTGGTGGCCAAAGGGTTTCATCAAAGGGAAGGGGTTGATTTCAAAGAGGTGTTTAGTCCAGTGGTTAAACCGACCACTATCCGAGTTGTTCTCAGTCATGCATTAACACAACACTTGACAGTCTACTAGCTTGATGTCTGAAATGCATTCCTTCATGGCCGGCTACATGGAGAAGTGTTTATGATGCAACCCTAGGGCTTTGTGCAGGCTGACAAGAAAAGTTATGTTTGCAGGTTAAACAAGTCTCTTTATGGTCTTCGTCAAGCACCACGTGCTTGGTATAAAAGGCTGAGTGACTTCTTAATCTCCAAAGGATTCAGAATTTCTAGCTCGGATCCCTCCCTCATGATATATAAGGCTCACTCTATCATTGCATATGTTCTTATATACGTTGATGACATTCTTCTCACAGGGAATCATACAGGTTTCATTACAGAATTGATGCAGCAACTTGGCATAAAATTTTCTATTCGTAATTTCGGGTCTGTAAACTACTTCCTAGGAGTTGAAGTTCATTGTAACAGTGTTGGACTCTTTTTAGCACAACAAAAGTACATCAAAGATCTCCTACACAAAGATGGCATGACTGAATGTAAAGCACTCCAAACACCAGTTTTTCCAGACACCGAAACCAAAGGGGAGGATATTGCCTCTTATGGTGGTCCTCATTGGCTCTCAACAAATGAAGGCCCTCTACTAACTGAACTCGGTTTCACGGAAGTTGTTCGTCATACCCATTCCAAAAGGCCAACCATTCATTCCATCCACCCGGAATACCGTGTTTTGTTTTATCTCATCACTCGGGTAATCAAGCCAAGACCTGGAAATCACACCGTCATGTCCATTGAGGTTATGAAGGTACTCCATGCCATTATCCATCATGCTCCCATTAATTGGGCACGTTCTGTGCTTATGCACATGACGGACTATCCTCCTCAGTCCATCAATCATCCCCTGCCATATCCCTTCTTGTTGTTGGATATCTTATTGAATGCAGGTATTGACACTCGGAAAGGCCTCAGGTTTCTCATAGCAAAATTTGGGCGATTAGTGACGATACATTCCGACCCGGCAAACCCTGCACCAAGGCTCACACCGGGTGAGAGTTCCGCAGCACCAGCTCGTCCAGAACCAGCTCCTCAAGCTCCTGTCGTCACTCTTGAATCGATTGCAGCATCCCTTAAACATCTCCAATTGAGTGTCAATAGCATGGGACGGTCCATTGATCGTATTGACATCGAAGTTCAACGTCATGGGCATGATCTTCGATCCTACTTTGATAGGATGCACTATCAACCTCCACCCTATCATACAACATTTCATGGCTATGATTTTGACGCTGAGGGTAATGATGATGTTGAGCCATTTGATCCCAATCTGACCAGTGATCCCATGGACGTGGAAGCGGAAAATGAAAGAAGTTGATGCCGACGACGATGAAGATGATGGGAACTAACACCCAGATTTCTAATCTTTTATCCTATGTTCTTCAAATTGAATAAAAGCTTGCCTTTATATTTT
>JAKUCV010003598.1:0-50741 GCA_028386065.3 Turnera subulata
AGAAGAGTACAAGAAGAAACCAACATGTGTCTCTATCATTGGAGAAGAAGCCTAGTCGACTGGAGCATGTGGGCCCCATGTCGACATATCCATTTTATTTTATAATTTAAGTTGCCGATTTTATTATATATAAAACAATAAATAATTTCGGCATGGGTCTTTTTATTTCATTGGGTTATTTTGTTATTTGGGTCATAAATAATTATCGGCTTTTAGTTATTTAGTTGGGTTTAATTTGTTGGGTTTTAATTAGTCCATTATGTTGATGGATTGGAAAAGTCAAAACCTAGTCCAAGATGGACTTGTGTGGCCGACCTAGGGATCAGCTTTGGTGCCGACTTTGGGCACCTCCTTTGGCCGACTTGGGGGTCTTTTTGGAGCTCTATAAATAGGCTCTCTAGGGTTTTTATAACACACATTATTCTTGCTATTTGATAATAAAGTTTGGAGGTTTTTATTACCTTGGTTATTTGCAAGTAGAATTGAATTCTTCTTGTTTATTTGAGGGATTGTGTTTACTTATCAAGTGATTAAATTGCTTGTGGCGTTTAAAAGATTCCTAGCTGTTATTACTCTATTGTTGCTTAACAACTTTGTTTTGTTTTGAGGTGATAGAGGTAATTGCTGAAACCCTAATTGGTTGAATTTGGTTGCTGATCTTGGAGACTTGGATTGATTAGGAGGTGCTATCTAGCTTTGTTCTGGTAGTGTTGCCGTATCAGACGTTGTGCAGGTCACGCCGCCCGTTGCCAAGCTGTCGTGACGCCCGATGAGCAGACCCGCCTCCACCCGCGAGCAGAGCAGCCGACGTCGCCTCCTCCTTGCTCGCGTCGGACCCGCCCCGCGTCTTCCTCCTTCCTCGCACCGCTGCCCCTGCTCGTCCGATCTCCCCGCTCGCGCCGCCTTCTCGCCGTGCCGCCTCGTTCCGTCGTCGAGCTCGCCGTCTGCAAGGTGAGCTGCGGGTCGATGGTGACCCATTTGAGGCGGGTCGACCCGACTGTTGATAGCTTTGACCCGAGTTTGGATATGGGTTCTGGAGTAGTGGTTACGGGCTGGGCGTGACTTGGGTGGGCGGATGTGCAGCTGGGCCTGTCACGTGGGCCTGTAACCAGGCTCCTGTTTGGGGTTTGGTTGGGCCTATGCAGTGGGTTGGGCTAGCACTGTTTGGCCCAGTCCAGTTTTAAAAAAAGAAAATAAAATCTGGAAAAACTATAATTTTGGGAAAATAAAAATAATTTGTGGAAATAATATTTTGGGAAATAATTTGGGGAAATAATATTCTGGAAATATGATTTTGGGAAAAGTATATTATATATGGTAAATAATAATTATTTTGGAGGAAAATAAATATGAAAAGGGTATTATCAAAGTAAGTATTGTACTGGAATAATATCCGGGTATATGTATAAGTATGGTATTATTTTGACACTATGGTAACCGAGACGAGTTTGTATTTAATTTACGGTATAAATGGTGATCAGAAATGATGATAATAGAGAAATAACCTTGGAAAGTAACCGAGACGAGTTTGTATTTAATTTACGGTATACAGTATTATCATGGCATTTGCATATCATCTTATATGTGCATATTATTTGTTTGATATAGGAGTTGATAATGAGCAGATACCTGAAGAACCGGACTTGGAGTCTGTTGGGCATTTCCAAAATTAATAATCGGCTAAGGTGAGGATGGATAACCTTGGATATGTGCCCGTAATACTGTGTGTGTTTTTGTTGTTTGATTGAACTGCTGTGATGTTCATTGTTAGTTATTTGATTGCTATGGTTACAGTTGTTGCTGTTGTTGGACTGTGTTGTTGGTCTTGTGGATATTCTGAGTAATTGTTGAACTGTTAAATTGTGAATAATTGGTGATATGAGATTGTTGATTGGTTGAGTCTGTGGAATAATCTGAGATATTAGGAAGTTGGATAATTGAGGATAGAGTATTGGAATTGGAACTGAACTTGAGATGATGATTTAATTGTCACGTGGAAAGTAGTGGTACGACTAGATGGTTAGAGGCTAGTTCTGTGGTGTCATGGCCGGTTTGGTTTGGATATTGGGGATGTTGATCCCGGATGATTTGGATATTGGGATGTTGATCCCGGATTGGTTGTTATTGGGATGTTGATCCCGGATTGTGTTTTGGCCTGGCATCCGGAATTAGTTAATAACCAGGTACGACCCTAGCTTGTCCAGTGACAGGGGCCCGGAAGATAAAATTGGTAATAATAATAAATATTCTTTTGGTCTTGGCTCAGTCATGCTTTGGTAGATTCTTTGTGTTGTCTTGCCTGTAATTACTTCGAAAGTATTATGGTTGCCTGCATATCTCTGTTTATCCTTTGTCGGTGAGCACTTCGGACTCACCCCCGCCTGCGGGGTTTCATCCCGTAGGTTAAGTTGTTTCGTAGTTCAGGTACGACGTTCGATGGCTGCTGCTTTCTTATCCACCTGACCCCGGATCCATACCCCGTTGCATGTGCATAGAGTCTTCCGCTGCTGTTCTGTTGCATATGATGTTGTATTATAATTCCGCTGCTGTGATTGCTTGTTCATATGACTTTGAGGCTGTTTGTCACTCTGCCTCTGCTGCTTGCTCTTTTCTCTATTGTTGTTATATATTGTGAGATATGACCTGCTAAATAATGGTCCCCGTGTTGGGTGACGGTTGTTGTATTTGTTTTCCAGTTGTATATACGGGTTGTTGTACTGTATTCCCTATCAAAAAGAATAGTTTCGGCACGTGTTTACTGTGTTCGGTAAATACGGGTCGGGGCGCTTCACACACTACCTCTAGCATTTGGTGGTAGGCTAAATGGAATATTTTTGGATTATCTGCTGAAATAATATCACAATAACAATTTAATTCTTACATGGGATTATTTATTAAACATATTTCAATATTTCAATACAATTTTGATTCGATAATTAAACACAATTTTTGTTAACTTAAGTTGTTTGATAATTATAGGTGGTGCAGCTATAAAAAGTCGTATTGAATCATTTTGTTAGATTGAAACAATTTTTCCCTATTAAAACTACTCTTCGTCAGTGTGAAATATATTCTCAATAATTTATATTTCAAAATAAATTCAAATTACATCCAAATTTAATGGTTAATTCTTAGTAGAATTATTCTTACTATTTTTTCTTTTTTTTCTTTTTTTTTCCTCGCCAAATTTATGGCAATCTTCCACTATTTATTCTTTTCTATTCTTCTTTTTTTTTTTTACCTCACAATAACAGCTACTTTTTTTTTTTCTTTTACCCATATACTATCATACTGTCAACCAGAAAAGTGGACTGTTATTGTGTAAGCCTAGTTTTGGGTTTCCACTGTCCGGCTTAAAAGAAGTGGGCTATTATACTTGTTGGCCCCATCCTTCTTGTCACTAGTCAATTATCATCAACCTGTGTAGAAGATGGGGCATTAAATTGCAGAGTTGTTGTCAATGGTTTGATAGCCAATTGCCGTGGCATAATCATATCTGGCATAAGCCTCAATCAACTTCATCTGATCACCATAAGTTTATCATAGGAAGCCATCCAATTGAAATAATTGAAAACTGTAACTAATGGCTGGTATCTCTCATGAATGCTAACCATGGGTTGAGGTCATCAATTAATCAAGGGATTCATACTTCTTATTTTCATAAGAAACTATACGATTGAGACCTTTAATACTAATGAGCTGTAGATCAAATTAATCAAGGGCATTTTTAGCAGACTTGAAAGAATCCATCTCTGATTGGCAACTTTGATAGGCTGATAATCATTTTAAAGAGCAAAAGGGACTAACAACTACCATGATAACTCAATACCCTTAGCTGGACTCCTAGTAGCCCTATAGCGATAAGCAGCATTTAATCAAAGCCCCCAATAATTGAGAGATTTTGTTTTCTTCAGTAATTTCATTCATTGGCCCAGAGGCATTGTACTATAACTAGCCGCCTCTCTATATATACCGCAAGCCTACACTCTGCTTCCTAGCCTACCTAGAGCTTTCATCGTCTTCTTGTGCTAACTATATATCTCACTATAGCTAGCTGAAAGAAATGGCTCTAAAATGGTTACTCAACTCTGCATTTACTCAAGTCTTTGGTCATCACACGGACACTACTATCAGTGCACATCGAGGTAATGTCATTGCAATATGCCCAAATGATCATCAATTGCTAGTCCAAGAATGTGTGCAAAAAGAGCATCAAAGATGTACCGGGAAGTGTCACAAAAGTTGCAATGAAAAAAGAAGAATGTGCAAATGGGTTCCAAATGCCTCTTCACTACCCAAGGTATAGTAAGGGGGACTATGAGAAGATGGAGGAGTGGAGGCTTGACATGCTTCTCAATGAATATGGACTTAGTTTCAAGGGTACCCTCCATGAGAAAAGAGCCTATGCCATGGGAGCTTTCCTGTGGCCAGATCAACTTTAATCACCTAGCCTTTCTCAATTGATTGGTGCTTGACATGATCAGTCTAATTTTTTTTCCTTTGCTCTCAGTGAGCTTCTCTGTAAGTTCCTACGCAATTATTAGTCCATGTTAGAAATATTTACAATAGGGCGAGAATTTGAAGTAAATTGTTCCTTTTTAGGTAGGTGTTGTATCCGAGTTTCCTAAGCTTCGTAAATAAAAGCAGTGACGATAGAAATTATTGTGTCCAGGACTGGACTTCATAAATATAAATAGCAGTTAAAAGGATTACTCGACACATATATCATATATGATATAACTATTAGTTTTACTTATCAGAATTGATATTTGAGCAACGATTTTGACAAAAATGTAATCAGTGAAACAATACAAGAACTGGACCATATTGGGCAGTAGTCGGGAGTCAAGATCTTAAGCTATATAGCCTACAAGGCGGCCTGTTTTTTTGCTTTTTCAATAATAATAGATCAATCAAGCCGTACAAAACAAAACTAACGAAAAAACCAATGGATTGACTGTTAATTGTGGGCGGTGTATGACAGTGACGAAACCTACTCTGTGTTCTATATATGATGTTATCTCTGTTCCCGAGTTTCTGTGTGGCTATATCACTAGGCACCACCTTTTTTGGTAATAATTATAGGTAGTTTATACAATGATGATGATAAATTGGTATGCTTAGTTTATTAGAAAAGAAAAAAAAAAACATGTGGCCATTGTAGCTGGGTGGATCGATATTTATGTTACTCTAGTGGAGTACTGACTAAATTGGTATATATGGTGGTATATATTTTCAAATCTAATATGATCCAATCCAAAAATAACTGACCACGCAGGTAAATATTTGGCAAGTTTTCTTTGGTACGTGAAGAATAAAAGCTCGCCTTTAATCTGAAACGCCCCGACCCGTATTTACCGTACACAGTAAACACGTGCCGGAACTATGACAACCCAACCCAACAAAGCCCGACATACAGTGTATAAAAACAATAAACTGGCCAACAGCCCAATAACAAAACTGAAAACCGGCCTTTCGGCCCAACAAGGAACTCGTCACCCGAACCCCGGGGGCATCAACAACAACAACCATCCGGCCCAATGGCCCAATTACAACATATGCACAGCAGAAAACTCAACATTATGCACAGCGGAAGACTTATGACTCACATGACAATATATGCAAGGCCCAATGTAACTAATGGATCCGAGTCCTGTCCGAGGGTACGCTTCAACTCGCCCTGTACGTTCCTGCACTACAAGCAACTCATCCTACGGGATGAAACCCCGCAGGCGAGGGGTGAGTCCGAAGCGCTCACCGACGAAAGATAAACAGAGATATATAATCAACCGTAATACTTTCGAAGTAATACATCCATCAAACATAAGAATTTAACACAAACAACACGACAGAGGAATCCAACACAAACATCACAACGGAGGAAACCAACACAAACAACACGACAGAGGAATCTTACTAAATCATATCAAAGTCAAGACCAAAAGAATACTTATTAATTTTTATTACCAATTTTATCTTCCGGGCCCCGTCACTGGACTAGCTAGGGTCGTACCTGGTTATTAACTAATTCTGGATGCCAGGCCTAACCACAATCTGGGATCAACATCCCTATATCACAAATCCAGGATCAACATCCCAATATCACAAATCCGGGATCAACACCCCAATCAAACCAACCCACCGGCCATGACACCACAGAACTAGTCTCTAACCATCTAGTCGTACCACTACTTTCCAAGTGACAATTATATCATCTCAAATACAGTCTAATTCCATTACTCTTCCATCAGTTATTCAATTTACCAATTTCCTCAGATTATTCCACAATCTCATCCAATCAACAATCTCATATCACCAATTATTTCCAACTAACAGTTCAACAATATTTCCAACACAACATACACAGGTCTGACACGTTTCTACAACAACATCAACAATACCATAACAATCAAGTAACAGTCCACAATCATTCCAGCAGATCAATTCAACAACAAAATACACATACAACAAAAATACACACACAACATTACGGGCACATATCAAGGTTTATCCATCCTCACCTGATGTGTCTCTGAAACTGCTATCCGGTCAAATCCCGATACCCTATATGTACATATAGGAACACAATAATCACTTATAATGCACAACAAAATGATTATGCATGATACCGGTTTAACATTTATTAGACGGCTTTCCTGTTCATTTTAGTATCTTCATAATTATCTAATTACCCAACAGTCCATCCGACTTGGTGGTAGTTAATTAAATCCAGCGGTTATATCAAGTATACTTGATTTAAATTAAAAACCAAAATCGAGCTTCCAATCCGATACCCCGGCCCTTAGGTCGCTTAAGATAAGAAAATACATAGATACGTTGTACAAATTATATGGCGGAATTTATATTTGTAAGTACAACAATTTACGGCTCGTATAATACGTCGTACTTTATTTAACAATATGAAATAAATAATACTTATAAATAACATACCCGATGGTAAAACCGTTAAATAGAAAATACCATCATTGGTAAGAAGTTATTATAGTCGAAATACGGTATAAATAAATATTTATAACTGTACATATATATATCCGATAATAGCAAGAATCAGTGGTCGAAATATTATAACCGTGAGTAAATCATAATCTTGGATAAGCAATACTTCAAAATAATATTCTGTTAATAAACCGTTTCACGGAAATAATACTATCAATAATTAAGTTAGCCGATCATATGGTATTAATTAATTGTATTGTAATGTTGCAAAAATTAATATTTTCCAAATATGTTTGTGAGTATTTAGCTAGAAAACCTAGGTAAAGTTAAAAGTAATAGTAGTACTATAGCTCATTAGATAATACAAGAGTTATCTAATATTAAATGGAATGAAATTCATACGTAATAATATAACAGATTAATATAAAATCTCTAGTGGTAAATAATGTATCCCGTAATAGGTATATATAGTATTCCGTCAAGCCAATAATACAAATCTTAATATTCTAAAAGTATAGTAAAACATACTTTGGTCATAGAATAAATTCCATCCGGTTATGTATTTATAATTAACTTATAACTTCATATTTAATTCCAAGATGGTGTCGTTTTTTTTTAATCTATACATTAATTCGTTCACCATTGTTTTTAATTTATAAATTAACTCATTAACCATTTGTAATATCAAACGTCCATCGGGTCCGTTATCAAATTTGTCAAAAGCATATGTGTCTCGGGAACATGGGCCTCTACACGTTCTGCCCGTTTTCGAGTCCGTTGTGCAACCGAGCCCAAACCCGAGCTCATGGTATAAACAAGTCCAAGGAATTACCGAAGCAACCCGTCCACCGAGTCCCGCTTCTTGAGGAACGCACTGTTCACACCGGAGTTGCCCGGGCCTCGTCGAAAAATTCCCGGGACACTGGAAACTCGCCGGAAACTCGTCGGAATCCGGCCAAAGGTACTGTTCACGCGTCTTCTCATCCAAAATCCCGTTACTGTTCATCACTCAGTAGAACTCCGAGACCACCTGAAAGAAACATCACCGATCCCACCACCAAAATCATCATCATACCCTCGACCACTCTCCGACGACCGGAACTCCTCCAGATTACCACGTCCACCATCCAGACCCATAACCACTTCAGCCCCCAACAACGACATCAAGCCCGCACGCATCCACCCACACAGCCACACCCAGGTGTAGACCCACAACAACCAAAACTCAATCAACTCGTATAAAACAGAGGCAGAAAGAAAAGAAAAGAGTGTTCCTTACCCACACACTCGTCGTTCTTCAATCGGCGACGGCGGCTACATCCTGCAGCGACGAGTGAGGAGGGGTAGGGAAAAGAAGGAGAGGAGCTCGGTCTCCTGGGCAGGGCGATGACTCGAGCTCGTCTCGGCTGCAGCAGCAGAGGGAGGAGAGGCTGGCCTTCTGGCGCGATCGGGGTTGGTACCCTGCTCCTCTTCAGTGGCGGCGACGGTCAGGGGAAGATGGAGAAGGAGCAAGGCTGAGAAGAAGATGAGGAAAGAAGAGTGAGGGGTCGATGTTGCATCCGGTGCCTCTGGCAGCGACGGCTTCGGGTGGTTGCAAGGAAGGAGAAGGGGAAGAAGGGAGAGGGGAAGACGGGGGCGGCGACGAAGGGAGGAGAGGACAGGGGTAAACGGAGGGAAGAAGGAAGGGAGAGTTGGTGGCGACCGGGTCTGATTGCAGGGGCAGAGGAGATGGGAGGCAGGGAGAGAGAGGGAGAAAGGAAGAGGAGACAGGTTTAGTAGGGAAGGCGTGAGGAATCAGGAGAGGAGAAGAGAACAAATAAAGAAGGAAAAAAAAAAAAGAAGACAAAGAGGTGAAGGGGACAACAAGTCACGGGAAAAAGCAGGAAAAGAAAGAAGGTCGGTCTGGCGGCTGAGGAAGAAAAAATGGAGAAGAAAAGAAAAGAAAGGAGAAAAGAAAGGAAGGAAAGAAAGAAAAGAAAGGAGAGAAGTGGGGCCCGCAGCTGAAGGAAAAACCGGGAGAGAGAAAGGAAGATAACCGGAAAGAGGAAAAGAAAGAAAAGAGAGGAGAAAGAAGAGTGGCCATGTGGCAAGCCACGATGGCCGGTCCGGTTTCCGTCCCGAGTCCGAGAATACAACTTGGGCTCGAAAAATCCGATTAATTCTCCTGAGCATTGTCCAAGTCTCGGAACTGAAAACCGAGGCTCAGTTAGTTAGAAAGACACTCCTGAGCGCGGGAAACCCTCGGTTTCGAAAAATGACTCCCGGTTTACCTTGAATTAACTACCCAAGATTAATTCATTCGGTAAATCACTGTATAACGACTTTAATAGTCCAGGTAAAAATCCAAATTTTACCCGGGCTGTTACATAATCGATATTGAACCATTAGAAGAAAATTAGAGGAGATGCTATTATGTTGGTATTAAGGTGGCCTTCAAAACTTTGAAGTGTCCAATTTGAATCCCAATCCTACATTGGAAAACAAAACCAAAAAGAAGACATGCTGGCTTTGGGGGAATTTTCTTGATGAGTTATTAATGACTGATTTGGGGCTTGCGAAATTGCTTATGACTGCTTAAACAATTTTGCCTCACAATTGAAACGTTTCAAGAAAAAGTTTCCCAGAAAACAAAATTCAAGATAATAAAATACCAGCCAGGTAGAGCGGGAGGAGAGTGATTCCCCTTTATTTTTCATTTTTTTTAATTGGGGTGGAATATTGAATTTGGATGTGGATATGCCTGAAGAGTGGATAGAGATTCATCTTTGCTGCGAAAATAACAGATGCCAAATGGAGCTTGAGAGGAGGGTTTAGCATCGAAAAAAGCTTGAGAGGAGGGTGCAATACATGAATACAACACGTCCCAGTTACATAATGAAGAAAAACCTAACCTATATATATTCATTCAATTTACATTTCCCTTCGTTAAAGGGCTTAATAGGGATCTTAATCCAACAATAATGTATCAACTCGGCAACTACACGTGTTACACACGTGTTTGTGTGTTGATTGATTTATACCGTGTTGCACATGGATATTTAGTTAATCTTATCGAAGGAGACAAAAGCAATTGAAAAGGTATTTCCTGCTCTAAAATGCGAATACTAAAATAGGAACATAACAACTATATTGAGAGGATTTGAAAGCTTACCTTGAATTCCCTTGAAGGTTATGTTGTTTGCCTTGGGTTTTATTTCTTGATTGTGAATGAAGCACAAATTTTTTATTTTCTCCTGAAAATTCAAAAATTTAACTATGCATAAGTAACCAATTCTCTAAAACATAAAGCATGGTTTTGTTTAGTTGTGAAAAAAAAAAAGAGATTGCCTTAGTAATACGATCGCCATAGTGTGTGGTTTTCCTTACTTTATAGCACAAAATTTGATTGTAACATTAAATTGTAACATTAAATACATGTGACTTTTGATTTTCAAGAAACATTTCATAATTTGATATATGGATGCATGTGACCTTAATTTTCTATATTTATTTTTTTTAAGCTCAATTATGCCTTCTCATTGCCCTTACGTCTCTTCCTGCAATTTACACACAAACAATTAATTTAGAATTAAATATAGAATTTTAATTTTTTTAATTAAATTCACAAAATAATATATTAATTATTTTTTTGACAAAATTAATTGCCACATGTCAATCTTTAAAAAGCCATTTGTCAACACGAGAGATCTAGATCTATTTATATAGATTGCATGTAATGTATATGATTAGATATGTAATCATGACAGACAACATAAAAAATTTCCCATAACTTTTGGGATTATGGAGCTGACCCGGGGCGATAAATCTTTTCATAAAGTTCATTGATTAGAGACATGGATACAATATAACTTTCGCGTTGTACATACCAAAACGAAAAGAAGAAGAGAAAAAGTAAAAAAGAGAATATATAAAAGGAGAAGAAGAGGCAATCATGCTTGCCAAGACACATATATAGGACATGAGAAAAAGATTTCCCCAACCCACAGAAAATCAATGCACAAGACAGGAGAAAAGATTAGTGGGGAACCGTAGTATACAAATCATGTAAATTCTTAACTCTTTGACTTCTTGACACGTACGTATAAGCCAAATACTAGCTAGTAACTTTTTGTCTAAAATCTTTTCCTTCTAAGATGCGCAGTGATCATTGGAAAAATGTGTTTGACAAGAGAAAAAACAATCTAAATCGTTTACCATATTCAAGGCCGAGTAATCGTTCTCAAGAGGAAGATGAAGAATGGTTTTCCCGACCTGAATTAATTTTACCCTTAATTATTTGTATGCTGATTAATCTGGTTTTCAAAATGTAAGCTGCATTAGTTAAAGGGTTTTCCCAGTTAACTTGACTTAATGATCATCTTATCTCGAGCTAAATATCGAGATGTAATTTTCCGACCCCACAGACACAATGATTCAATCTTTATTTGATCCACAAATGTATTACAAAAGAAATACTTCATAGATATTATATTTTTTAAGATGTTAATTCCTATTAATGTTGTTCCTCTAGAATTGGATAAGATTGCTAAATAAACGAGAAGGAAAAGAAATTGAATCTCTTATAAAGCACTTATACATTGAACAGAGAATTGGGTTGAAGATTATGAACAAAAAGAAAGAAGGAAAAGAGGGAATTGGATCAAAACAGAAAAGGTGTTTGGAAAAGTTTATATACATGGAGGAGGGTATAAAGCACTACAGTACTGTCATAGTTATGGCCGTGCTTTTGTAACATCAATTTCACAGGTGGGGATATATATAGTGAACACATTGCTGCTCTTAGCGAGGTCAAATATATATATGGTCCCCTAGCAATTATAAGCAATGTTGCTTTTGCTTCGAGTTGGAATTTCTTTTTTCCTTATTTTCTCCTTGAAAGCTGAATTGTTTGTAGGAGTTGGAAGATGTCAAAAATCCTTTTCCTCAATTTCTTACTTCTTAAGTCTTCTGCACATATCGATCGACAACCAACCAAATCAGTCCATCTGTACACTTGTTGTGAACGAAATTCTAGTATGGTCAATTTTTTGTGTTATAATGGCTGGAAAACTTGGAGCAACCAACTATGGTGGAGTAACTCCCTGAAAATAAAATTTGGCCACTTAAGAGTTTCCTTTCCTCACAAGTTCTTTTGTACTAAAAAAAAAATGGATACAAATGTCAACTGCTTTTAGAACTCTTGATTATATATAGAGCATCATGAGAACAAATCATAGTCACGTTATAATTAAGTCCTCGCGATTACCACCAAAATAATCAGTCTTGAGTGGCTTGATCAGCTTCTATATATGGGGAAGTGACCTCATGAACTCTATATACTCAAAGGAATTCATGTTTAAAGTTTTATAATGAAGGGAAACATGTTGCTGATTAAAAGAAAAAAGAAAGAAAAGGAAAGCATGCTAAATTAACTAACTCTAGAGGTTGAGTAGTTTTTTTTTTTACAAGTGATTCAAGGATTTTTCTATGGTGCTCCATGAGTATGGTACTCACGCGATTATGTCCATTGGATATGAGTGGTTAAATAATGATCGTTGGATATGATAATTTTATAATAATATTATTTTTTTATTTCTTTTTATTTATACTAAAAAATATTTTAGGTAGGGACTCATCCAAGATAGTAAGATCCGAGATATTATGATAGCCGTTATATTGGTAGCCGTTACTCTTCTTAATAAGAAGTCGACCTAGTAACTTTTATAGGTCGACCTAACAATTTTATAAATATATGCTTTATTTAATAAAAGGTCTACCCTTTAGCTTATAGGTTAAACCTATCAATGTTCATGTTAAGGTTGACCTGTTAATCGAAGGAGTCGACCTATTATATATATTTTTTTTATGGTTACCGTCGAAGGATCTATATAAGGTTGACCTGTTAATCGAAGTGGTCGACCTATTATATTTTTGAAGGTATTAACCTAATATGTCTAGACTTGTTTAATTGTGAAAGGTTGACCTGATTAACTGAAGGGGTCAACCTGATTAATTGAAGATTAAATCATTGTAATTTAGGTTACCGATTTCTATCAAACTATTGAATTTTATAAGGTCGACCCTATTTGAATGAAAAAGTCGACCTGTTTAATTGAATTATTAAGAGATCAACTGTGAATTTGACAAGTCGACCTCCATACAAAAAATGTATTTGCTATCTAATAGGTTGACCTGTTAATTTAAACGACTTATTAGGTCGACCTGTGATTTTAATGGGTTGACCCATTAATAATTATTAGGTCGACCTCCTAAAATGAATAAGTCTACCCCAACTCTTATTAATTTTCAAATAAGTTATAATTTTAAATTTTTAATTAAAATGGAAATAAAAATATTCTTAACTAAAAAAAGTATTTATTATTATTTGAATTCTTCAAATTAATATTATATAAAATTTAATTAATAAAAATAATTATGATGAGTAAAGTACTCATAAAGCACCATAGAATGACCCGTGATTCAATACTTAATTCTCTCAATTAGCAAGACCAGTTATGTGCAAAACAATTCCGTACTTATTATCACTTCTACATACTTGGAACAAAATTGTAGGTCACTTTGTCCTATTCTTCATTTTTTTTTTTTGAACAAGGTGACTTTTTCGTTTTTCCATCTAAAAAGCAAGGAACTTTAAGTAAGAATGTTAGGTTAAATGCATGAACAGTAGAATACGATGTGATGATGATCGGGAAGACGCATAATTTTATTTTTTTTATCGACTTTAACATTACACGACACTATATATACCATACCATGCACCACACGAATCTCTAGGATATCTCTTTCTCATGAATTTTGGTCCATCTTTCAAGTGAATGCCACCTAATTTTAATCATATAACTAGAAATCAATCAGGCAAAAATTGGTGGTAAGTAAACTTGATGATACAATGGCCTAAAATGGGTGAATGGATGGAAAGCTAGAATGTTCAAAATATATATTTGAGTAAATGAGACATATTCCAAAACCACAAACGTTTTCTTTACCACACATTTCCAAAAGGGTCCTTGATTAACTTGGGACCCATAACAAAGATATTCTCTGCCTCTAATTTGCATAGATTGAAGGGTACTGGGGTAAACTCATACCACCCACATCTGGCCCATTCCATTAGAATCCTCCTCTATATAAAGAAGTGAGTTGCTAGAGGCTTTGACACATCAACCCACAAAGGCCACACCCACCAATTCCCGAAATCATATCAACTCCCAAAACCATACTCCCCAATAGAGCACCAATATTTTTTCCTAAAGCACGTAAGGAAAGAAGAAAAAAAAAAAAGAAGAAGAAAAATGGATCCAGCTGAGCTACAAGATCTTCAAAAATTGAACCAGTTTACAAACTCTCACACTCTAAAGAAGATAACCCAACTCCTACTTTCAGTTTCCTTGATCTCTTTCTTCTTGTCTAACCTATCTTGGCTTTCTTTGATCCAATATTTGAACATCTACTCTACATTCCCTGTAAAATTGTTTAGCCACACCCTTGACAAGAACTGCATCTTCCTTCTGTGTAATGGACTCCTTGTTTTCGTTGCAAAGTACTCAGGTTTGTTTAGTTCAACTTCCTCGTCCAAGTATAGTCTTAATAGCTACAAGTCTTTCAACGACTACGAAGAGGGCAGTATTCCACCATTGGCCCCAGAATTGCCAGTAGTAGATAAGGAATTAATTCTAGTAGAGAGCGAGGTCCAAAGAAGAAGTTCTTCTCTGGAGGAAGAAAAAGAAAATGAGCAGGTGATGGAAGCAGTAGAAGAGAAAGAAGCAGAGGAGTTGATTAATGTACAAGATGAAGTAGAGGAAGATGGAGATAGTACTGCAGAACAAGGTGAAGATGATCAAATAGAGGTACAAGAACTATACAATGTATTTCTTATTCAAGAAGAAGAAGAAGAAGATGATATTGATGAAGTCGAGGAGGGAAATGGGTTGCTGAGTACAGAAGAGTTAAACAAGAAATTTGATGAATTTATCAGAAAGATGCGAGAAGAGATAAGAATTGAAAGCCAGCAGCAATTAGTCATGGTTAACTGATTGCCTCATCAGAAGTAATACAATGAATTATAAATAGCAATCCTCCCCTGTTTCATATCTAGTTAGTTTGTAGAATTTGTCCAGTTTGTTTTCTTCATTTGCTCTTCTGGGTTGTGGCCCGTAGCTCCACCTAATTATTTTAGATAGTGCACTGCAGTAGTATTTCGTCTCTTTTTGTCTCTTCTTTTTCCTTGGGCTACTTTTGTAATATAGTTAGTGACTATGAAAAATGTTTAGATGTTGAATCTTACAGTTGTCCTACTATTAGTTACACGTACATATGTTCCTACCATTCCTTTAATTAGTATATGAGATTGCCAACAAAGAAAAGGAAGGTTCCATAATATGAGGCTTGTATAAGATTATTGCAGTAAAAAATATAGTAGGCTATTAACATTACTTTGCAATAAATAGTATCAGAGGACAGCCTGGTGCGTCGCTTGGCCAAACTAGGATTATGATACTTGACATGGAATCGAGATGATCACTACTCTACCAATGGGGAAGATCCTAGAGATCACTTTATTGAACTTGAAATTAATGTAGTGTTCTGTTTTGGGTGGACACAGGTGTTCATACGAAAATGATATGCTAATTCGATCAAAGTTTAGCAGAACATCATTAAACTATGTGTAGTGAATTTCTAGACATGATTAACAAGTAAAAAGTATGATATGGCATTGTAGACAAAAGTTCCAAAGGCTTGGATCTAACACCTGGGAACTGGTCGGTGATAAAGCAGAATGCAATCATTGAACCAACTCGCATTATTGACACATCAATGAAGTTAACCCAGAAAATTGTCAAAAAATGTGGTTTACCATACATCAGAAATGGGAAAAATTGAGATTTACGATATTAGCTTCGTTGCTTGTCATTGTCCAAAGTGGTTTAAGATACACATAGTCACCAGTGTAGGGCAGGTATTTGGTGAAGGGTCTCATTATAGCAATTGGACTTTAAGCTATATATAGGAACAACTCTTCTGTTACATATGGTACCTTGTAATACACTAAACCATTTGCAAAGTTTTCAATAACATATAAGCATTTGATAATTATGCAGAGGAAACAACTTCATATATAATCGCTAGCCTTGCAAGCAAGAGATGATAGACATCTGACCTGATGAGTGAAAACTTTCCACGTGCCTCATATATAAATGACACCCAAAAAGAAAAATATCAAAACTTCTAGCATATATATCCACATTTTGTGGGGGGACAAAAGTAAAAATAGATGCGACATAGTTTTTCATACCCACAACAATATTTACTTCCCCCCAAAAACACTACTAGCATGGAAGTGAAGTGGGAATATCCAAGAAGATGAAAGCCACAGCCTCTTTTTCAAGTTTTTGATTCTCCACATAGACAGATGTCACCAACCATTGGAATATAGAATCTCTCAAATTTCCATGTTGTTTCAGTTTTCGAATTACAACGCCACACGCCATTCCATTCTACCCCAAAAATGTATATTCCCTTTATCTAGTTATTGGTTGCTTTTTTTTTTTTTGGCTTTTTATTCTACTAGTTACTACTATAACATGACATGATCTAAGCCTATTATCTGGTTTGATTAGGTTTTTGCTAATGATCTGTACCAATCAAAAGTATCTTGATCGGGGCCAAATAGTAGAAAAGACATAGACACTGTAGTATATTGATGTTATAAGAAGAGAACAGAAAAGTTTTGTTGCCATATTTGTTGCGAAAGCGACAGAAATTGTCTTGTATCGATACTGTACGGCTACATATGTGGCCGACGAATCCATAGTCTTTACACTTTTGTGGCTACAAACTCGAGGGCTTTCATTTTCACTCATGAAAATGTGGATTCACATCACAAAACCAAGTTCTTGTTGTGTCTACTATCAACGACCTACTCTTTCAAAGTGAAATCAATCCAATATTGAATGAACATCGATCTGAGTCACTCCCTCCATGCAGCAAGCATATCAAGGAAGCCTCGCGAGTAAATCTAGAAGGTTGCTCTTCTTGTTGCTCCTACCAGAAATCAATGCACCAGTTCATTATTACATTTTTTTTTCTTGTCCCCCGTTGGGATCATTGTAAACACTGATATGTGGTTAAATTGATGTGAACTATTGGTGATGCAACTCTATAACAAAATTTACTTACTGACCAGAACCCTCCAATAAAATCACTTAGTTTCTTTAGGGAACATCCAGTAGCCACATGTACCATTGATTCCATTCCATTACACGCGATTATATCCAACCAAATATTTTCTTGTGGATATACAAGGGCTAGATCATTTTAATTTGAGCAATACCCTTCCTTTCATTCTTTGAAACTTTCTCACAAATCTCAATTTGAGGCCACAATGGAAAACGGAGAGACAAGGGAAAATTGGACTGATCCCGGCTAATTAATGTAGAGAATCTTCGTTTGGGGAAATTTAATTATATCCAAGCATAGTAGAAAGACGACACGATATATGGAACATAAATAACACTTGGTTCTCGACCCCTGTATCCTCTGCTCCAATAAAAACCATTCTATAGGTAACAGCACCATCTTTAGGACGGCAAAGAACACCTCCTTTTTTAAAATGTCAGAACAACACCTCCTTTTTCATACCATATAATTCATGATATTGTTGGTACATTGGACGCTAATAATCTAAACACATATCTACTTGGCAGCATGTCATAATGTGGATAACAGTTTGTTCAAATGATGACAAAGTCCCCAATCTGTACTTGTTGTTGTGCTAAAAATGTGTACTTCTCAGGTACCTACCATTGAGTTGTCCACGTGAAGCTTTGGGTGAATATGGAGTTGCCATGAAATGAAACCATGAATATCGAAGCATGGGGATGAATGATTGAGTTCATTCAGGGATGTACACAGGCAACTCAGTGGCTAAGATTTGCCAATTCATTCAATCATTCATGGGTTCAATTATGAGGTGGGGTCTATAAGCCTAACTGTTGGATCAAGAGAGTCCACAAAGCTAACAAAAATTATTCAAGTGAGTAGAGGGGGACATAATAGAAACGAGCATTGAGATATTATATCAAAAGGTTTGGCTATACTAGTTCAATTATTAGCATGCGCTAGAGAATTTCAGTGACTTAGAAATCAAAACCATCATTGTCACATACAGTAGTTTCCAGTGAGAGAGCTCAATCAAGAGTGTCATTGATTACCTGGTATGAACAAACATTGTGAACCAGAACAAATACCCTACACGTTAGGGGTTTCATGAGATCCTCCCGCTGTGTAATTGTGGCATTAATTATAGTAGTCCATAACATAAGAGGGAAGTGCAACTTGCAAAGTTGCCACTTCTGGGATGTGCAGCATTCAAACACCAACATTAATCAAAGTCATGTCAATTCCAAAATAGTGGCCAACAGCTTACTAGCATATTCTAGAAACTGGGTTAATGATTTACCAACTAGACCAATTAGGTAGGTACACAAATTGCATTGCATACTCCTATATTTGATGAATGGGATATGAGAGAGTCTAACCAACAAGCCGACCTTAGCTCAGTTGGTAGAGCGGAGGACTGTAGTGGCCAAATCCTGACAGATATCCTTAGGTCGCTGGTTCGAATCCGGCAGGTCGGAATCTTTTTTTTCCAACTTTTAAAATTTTCTCATTTTAATTTAAACGTTAATCTCTCTTAAGGTTATTCGGCTCTCACCATTGTTCAATTCCACCAGCAGTCAAAAATTAACGCGAAATTTACCCATACAATTTGAGGCATTTGCCAATGTTTTGTATAAATTGACTTGTTAAGTTACTATTGAATAAAGTCTGTTCCAGATTGGTGCTTGAAAAGCTCCAAGTTTTTGGCTTAAGCACAATCATGATACATTTGTAAGCTTATATTGTAATTCTTAAAAAAATTATAGATAGTTACAATAATAACTATGATATTTTACAAAAGATCATTTCAAATAGCAGATTATTATTTACACAGATTTAGTGAAGGTATTGAAAGAGAAACCACCGTCTAACCCACCCTAGAGAATTGTAGGTACTTCGCCACACTTCCTTGATCTGATTATTCAATATTACAATATTACGTGAACATTCTGTTAACGACAAGAAACCAATGAAAGTGCACCAAATTCTCCTAAACAATTCAGCAGTGAAAGTGCACCAACTTCTCCATGATTTGTTATGATATTTTACCGAGTTTATGTTTGAACCTTCTGTTAACAACAAGAAAGACATCAATACTAAACAATCCTGCAATAAAAGTGCTCTAAATTCTCCTTAACTGCAAATTAATCAATGGATCATACGTTAATCATCCTCCTATATTCAATCTTATTTTAAAAAGATAAGGGAAAAAATCAACGACTTATTCTATTAAGATAGATACATTATGCTTGATCAATAAAAAAAAAAAAAGAAAGATAGATACATTATGATATTGGTACAGCAAACCAAGGGCAAAAGACTTCAAGTGTGGGACTGGGAACTGTGCTTTGTCACATTATGGTGCAACCACAAGAGTGCTTCTTAGGAGGTTCAGGAGCTGAAGGCTTTGCTGGTGGGTCCGGCGGTGCTGCTCGTTGGGCTGGAGGCGCCGATGGAACTTGATGAACTGTAGGAGGCGGCATTAGACCCGACCCAAGTGGGGGTGGAGGTGGTATTGGTGGCAAAGCATGATTTATTCCATACCCTTCATATCCTAACCCACCAAAGGTTGAATAAGGTGGGTACTGCCCATATGGGAACGCAAAATATCCATTATCTCCATAAAAATTATACGCTTGGTTTCCCCTTGCCTCGCCATCAAATCGAACAGATTGGACCTCTCCATGTTTACCATACTTGTCAAATATATGCAAAATTGCTACTGGATTTACTCTACCACTAACCTTCACTACCCCTTGTTCTGTATCTATAGCCACAGAATATACTCCTGCCAATTTAAGAAAGAATTAGAATGACACAGAACACATGAACTATATTTTTTTTAATATAAGAATATGTTTTCTTCCAAAGAGAAAACTGGGTTGAAAATTTACCTCCTAAATTCTGCAACAATTCCATCAATTTTCTCTTGCATCCATCACAGTTAGCATTCACTTTGAATGAACATGTCTGAAAACATAGCCAGGCAGAGGATGAAACAAAATCAAATAACTAACAAATAAAATGAAACCTTAGCAATGAATGAAAGAATTAAACAACAAAAGCAGCACTTCTTATCAAAAAAAAAAAAAAAACAGCACTAGGATAGTGTGTAATCGAACCATTTGTGCGCTGGATGCCATTGGAAATTAGTCAAAGTAGTTGTCTTAGGGAAGAGGGGAAGCGATTAAGTAGTAACCCAAGAAGGCTTCTGTTGATTATCATGAAGTTTGACTTATTTGGTAGTACACGTAAATTTGACATCAAGAAATTACCTCAATTGTGTCTGCATTCAAAAACAGTCCAAATCCATCAGTGTGATAATGGTTTACTAAAATGAAATGATCTTATTACCATAATTTTCATGGAAGGAAATAATTTCCTCAATTCCCTCCTTTCCTTTCATTACGATATACTATAGAAGGCATGTAGCAAGCTGTAGCCAGCTCTCAGTCAACATTAACCACATCACCTAAATCACATAATACACAATTTTAATCTATATATGATATGTCCGTTAACCAGATTAAAAATGTCATTGGCCAAATATGCAAGGAAACTAGAAAAAGAGGAATGGTTATTATTTCTTTTCTAAAAGGGCATAAACTTTATTCTTTTGGGGGAATATAGGATGTGAATTTATTTAGCATTGGAAAGGATAAAAATGAAACAAAATTCGAACAACGAGATGATTGGTTGAACATGCTATTTTCTAAAGTAAATTATCTAATAAACTGGTTTTGAAAACCTTATTACAAGTTAAAACAATTAAGATCTTGCACAACATACTTTTTTTTTAAACCGACTTAAGACGATATACGGATAGGTTGACCAAAATTAGAGTAAAATTCTTCTCTCAATTTACAGTTTGATGTGCCTCTATTTTGTTGTTTACCTTAGAGGATAAAGATGTCGTGTAAATTCAATTTCCTTGTCTCTATAATTTTGAAATCTATCAAGGTACAAAACTTACCTTGTTTACCTAGTTTGATATATGCATACTATTAGTCTAACACTTTGGCTAGCCAAGTAAGTTGAAATTCTTGCTTATAATGGGTAGGATAGCAGATCCTACACACAACACAAACCAATGCTACGTGATGAACATCAGGTGTACTATCCCACTCTATTTCTGGTTGGATCTTGAATGAACTCCACATTATGAACGGAAGGAACTCCGGTGAACTTCGTTTATGTCACGGGAAATGTGAAGCGCATCAAATGTGCAGTCCACCTTCAATTTTTGATCGGATATACCAGTCTGACAAGGAGGAGATTGATTGCACAGACAACGCCTCGATCTCAAATTTCACCCCTCTTTGCAGCATTAACTCTAATTCCATCCTTCCAAGGAACACAACCACGTCCAAACATAAGATTCGGGGCAAGCATTAAAAAGGAAAATGGAGCAGGATAAACAGACATGTCACAAACAAATACCTCCACTGTGGAACTTTCCTTTGCAGGTAGCATCTCTGTAACATGGTTTCTACCCTCCTCTTGTCTGAAAGTAAATGAAGGAACCTTGAATAAACTAGGAAAACAGGAAAGGAGAAAAATAATTAATGAAACATGGAATATCAATTTGTCTCACCTTCAGCCGTCAAAGGGAGAAGACACTGTTGGGGAAGACCACATCTCTCAATATCGGAAGGAAAAGCACCCAGCCAGCGTACCCCCGTGACACGCAGGAACTTTGCATCATATGCCATTTGCTGGCAAAGTGGTGATGCTCATGACAGAGAAGACGGAATTAGGACATAATGGCGAAGAAGTAAAACACATGCCTTTTTCACAGTTAGCTAGCTACCAATGTATCTGGTTGGGAACAAAGAATGTGAAAATTTTGTATTATTTGATTGACAATACTAACCATAGAACCAAACCGATAGGTTGTCAGGATGTCAAATCCATATGGATCACAGTCTACCAAGCAATATACGGGCAGATAAAACTTCTCAACTAGAAGTCTCAAAAACCTGATGGTAAGATTAGTGCAAAAATATAAAATTAGTTAAGAGCTAATAAAAGACAGTGCTTTATAGCATATATAAGTCAACATTTGTGCTCCAAAATTGAAGAGAGCTTCCTGCCTTCTTGTTGGAACATCTGGATACCCTCTTCCCTACAGAGTGCAGAAGAAATTATTATCCACTTACGGACGACTCACAAGGAGACGATAAACGAACGATGATGTGACGTTTTGCTTACTGTGATGACAATACAGCGGTTAGTGTTGCAGAACCGATCATTTGCTAAACGTTGGAACACTGTAATTCAACAACAATATATCAGCCATCCAAGATATGATAACTGAAACACAAAGTAATGTAATATAAAGCAATCTGATATATAGAATACTGCGGTTTGGAACAACTGCTTGTAATTTGTAATGCGAGCAATGTGAAACAGAACATTCACCTGATTCCTTCTCCACAATCAGTATGTATTTAGCGACGCTGACAATATCTATGAGAATCAATTAAGGAAGTTATTACTCGGGAATATATAGCATGTTCAACTAGTCAAGTATCCAATTTCATAAACTATTTTCAAGTTATTATATTCCATAATTGTCATGCCCCATTTACGAACTTTTTGTTAATGAAAAGAAACCAATTTACGTAACAAGCCAGATTCGTGATAGATTTTCCTTTGCAACCATTTAGTAGCATTCATGTGAGATCGGATTAGGAATTTTTCTCTCTTTCTCATCTATGCAATACCTCTGACTTCCTCAACATGCACAGGAATGGGATGCGCCTGAAAGTAAATCAAAAACCAGTCATGACTCTGGAAAGTGATTATGTTTTATTCAATAAATATACCACGATTCTTACTGTGCTAGGGCAATTTATGCAATCAAATTTCTTCCCAGCTTCCAGAAAGCATAACCAGCCCATCACCAACCTAGCATCAGTCATGAAACGGTTGTGTACATAATTATAGGCTACGAAAAAAGCAGTTTTGAGTTTCTCGTTGCATCTTGCAATAGCTGAGTGCGTTCAGAAATACAAACCCATTTGCAACAGAGACCTGCCAGAATAGCCCAAGGCATCGAACAATTAAAGGCAGGAATCTCAAATTACCAAATAGAAATCAATTTGCAGACACTAGCTTAAAGAGGCAATAACAGAAGGAATACCACAAGAACAAAAACAAAAACAAAACAGTAAAAGTACCAACCACATTGAGGTTGTGACGACTGCACTGAAGCAAGATGCATATATCATTGATTGCACGGTCCACAATTGACTGTTCTGTAATGGCAAAAACAAGAAGAAAATCCTTCAAGTGTGGAAAACCCCAGAAACCATCCAAACAAAAAAAAAAATTAACTTGAAAGAGGCAAAGTATTATGAATATAACTAATGTAAAAAATGGTAGACCTGAAAAAACAGAAGGGTGCATGTAATATATATCTCTCTTGGATCCATGTTTGTTCTCTTGCAGAAGTTTCTGCACAATGAGTAATACTCTCAACAACGCATCTGTAAACACAAAACACGAAGTCTCCCTACTAATTAGTCCTTAAATACACCGCACCTTCCACGGAATAAACACGATTATTATATAATTAAGAAATTTAAGAGTCACACACCGATTCTATGAGCGTGGCATTCTCGTGAAATCGTGAGGATCTCTTGCCCCTTTGGCGAATCAGAGCTACAGCAGCTGCACAAAACAGAATCGCAATCGCAATAACAACAGTCGAAACGACACGTCTGCTCAAAAAATTTACAATTCCAGTAACATTTCCTAATCATTTTCAGAAAAAGAAAAAATCACGATTATGAAATTTTAACCAAATTAGGTGAAAAAGCAAAATAGAATGACGAACCACTTGGAGCCGGGACTGGTGCAGTAGTTTCGGAATTTGTCGATGAGGATGATCGGAGGCCTTCCTTCGCCGAGATCCTTCACCAGTGACCGAGTGAACTCTGCGATCATCAAAGACGGTACTGATTAATGCAGAAAAAGATTTTTTTTAAAAAAAAACACACAAAAATTGAGAGTACTTTTTTTCGTTTTCGTTTTCATTTTTTTGTTATTACCTTTGATTTTCCAGAGAAGAAGCTCTCTTCGTCTCTTGGAGTTTGAAATTGATCCGTTTCCCTCCATTACCTAATTCCTCCCGCTTTGCCTGTTTTCAAATTTTGAGTTTTCTGTTTTGAAACTGTAGAGGAGGAGGAGGAGTCTGTTTAAAAGGAAGAAGTCTTCTTGTTTGTGGGTGTATATTAGTTGGGCCTCGACGTTTAATCTCTTGGGCTTGGCTATTGGGCCTCCACCTACTTTTAGTTTTGCTGGACGGTGCTGGAACTATTTAATCTTCCATTGTAGGCCCTTGATTGTTATGCGGACGATAAATGTCATTTGAAAAAAGACTCTAAAAGTATAACTTCTTTAAAAAAAATATGTTCTTTCAAGTCATTTTCTTTCATTTAAAAAGTATTAAGAGGAGTTAATCTTTCGTATTATATAGTAGCGATTGTTAATTAGTGGTATTGAATGATTGACAACGAATGACAGATGGAAGATTAACTATACTTTTATGATAGTGGAAATAAATTGTTTAGTGATTCGTAATTGATGTCAATAACAAACGATATAACAATCTATGGACGAAGATATGGACCAACAAAATTCTAGTAGTTGCACTTCTCTTTTTTATTTTTTGTTGATAGAAAAGTTGCACTTCTGTTATACAAAAAATAATTTTACGAGTTGAATAAATCGGCCGACATTAATCATGATTTGATTTTGATTGAATAAGTCAAAGAAAACCTCAAAAGCATGCTAACTTCTCAACCCATCTTATTTAATTAACCCATATAATTAGATTATTATCGCCGCGTCCATTTTTCTCAACGCTATATGTAGCTTTGATTTGATGCGTTTATTTTAGTTCACACTTCTAATCTAGAACAGAACAGGAATCATGTTCCCTCAAAGGACAAACATCTATGAATAATTTCACCTGTATCATTCGATTTTTTTTTTTTTGGTAATGGATAGCAATACTTTTGTTTCAAGGAACAATGATTATGGATAATAAATTATTAATGAGCTTAATAAGCCACAATTTCCTAATCCTGCAAGGCTGCTTTTCACATTTTTTTTTCCTTAAAAGGATAATTAAAATAAATAAATAATGGGCTTAACCTGCTCGCTCCCCCTTTCCTTTCCCATTCATACTAACTGGATTTGCTTGCTGGCAACAGACAAGAATCCCACTGAAGTCCACGTATAACTACAAGAAACACAAACCTTCCAGAATTCCAGGATATTCGAGGAAGTCTTCTCCGGATCAAACTTGAACTACACTGAAACTAAATCATCATATGCAATATTTCTGCCTCTTCATCTGCTGGTAATGTCTCTTTCTCTCTTATTCTCTCACTCTCTTTCCCCCTGTGATGAACTTTCTTGTTTTTCTTTGTCATCATAAAGCTTTATTTGGTTTTATATGGGAAGCTTCCCAGTTCAACACAAAAGGGTATATGTTGTTTTCGTTGATGCGTAGCTTCCCTGGGAATCTCTTGCTCTTCAATTATGAAACCCATTATTTGCTTTTCATTTGTTCTTGCCTAATAAAGAGATCTGCACATGTTGGCCTTGTGTTATATAACGTGAAGTATACTAAAATCTTACTAACCATGATTAGCAAGTAATTTGGATGCAAACCCACTTCTGTTTATCCTGATTTAGCCAAATAAGAATGATATAAAGTGTTCCCAGTTTGTATAGTTGACAAATTTGGCAATGACTTCTAACTAATCTGTAATGTAAAGTGTTGAAATGAACTATGTAAAGGGTAACTGGCTTTCTTCTGTAATTTGGATCGGTAGACGAAACTTCACTATAGCTTTTGCAAACTTTTAACTTTCAGTGCAAAGAGAGAAAATTCCCGTAAATGAGTGATAGACAAATGGTTCATGATTGTACATGAATCTCGAAGGATAGTGAGGAAATTGCTAGGAAATTTCCCAATCAAAGAACGCTTTAAATTCAGAGCAAGGCTGGTGGCTATCTTGGCATAATTCATTCTTCTCTTTGTTGAAGTTGAGAGTAGAATCATATTACAGCTTACTAGTGAGGCTCTTGAATTTAGCGCCTGGTTGTATCATGAAAACCCACCGCTTTTATTCTGATGCTATGAATACGGTCTTTTTCTATATGAATAGAGGTAACAAGCTCATTCCTATAATTCTTTTTTTGTGCCGGATTTGCATTTCAGAGATGATCGTGGATTAGCTCATCAGTCTTTCTTAGCCTGTCATTTTGTTTAGTATACATATGGAAATGAACTGGGATGTGAAAGTACATGCTCTCTAGTAGCAACTTTATATGAGCAGATTGGTATTTGTGATCGCTAAGTATATAAAATCCATTGATGAACTTTGTAGGGTAGATTATATATTGCTGTTGGACTTTGTTCATAAGCAATCTGAATTCAGTAGTTTCATGAATATTGCATTTCTACGATTTCAGGTCTGCTAGCAAGACTTTTCCAGTTTTGCCAAGCTGTGCATATGGCTTACAATGACCCAAAACGGCCTTTGCTGTCAGGATTAGTCAATAATGCGACTGGCGAAATCAATAATGCACCAAACAGAAGAAGATTTCGCCGTTGTAAAAGTGCTCCACTGGCAGACTTTATACCTTCAGATACTGTTGATGATGGTCGACTTCCTCATCAAAATCCATTTTTCGGGGGCCTTCACCAGAGTTTGAAAAAGGTAGCTATCTTTTTGGCTGTCTATTTAGGTGTTGGCACTATGTGCTTTTACTTTGTGGAGGATGATATCAAAGGGAAGAAAACCAATCCAATTCTTGATTCGTTATACTTCTGTGTGGTGACTATGACCACCGTAGGATATGGGGACCTGGTGCCAGATAGTGCCCCTGTGAAATTATTTGCCTGCATTTTTGTATTTCTGGGAATGGCTCTTGTAGGATTAATCCTGAGCAAAGCAGCAGACTACTTGGTAGAGAAGCAGGAAATATTGCTGGTCAAAGCTCTAAACATGAATCACAAACTTGGTCCAGCTGCTATCCTCAAGGAAATTGAAACCAACAAAGTGAAATACAAGTGCTATTTGGCCATGATTATTCTTGCAGTGCTCATGTTGGTTGGGATCGTCTACCTATGTCAGGTTGAGGATTTTGACGTGATTGATGCGTTCTATTGTGTATGTTCAACACTTACAACCTTAGGTTATGGAGATAAGAGCTTCACAACAGGATCTGGTCGCATGTTTGCTATATTTTGGATAATGGCTGGGACTGTTGGTCTTGCTCAGTTGTTTCTCTATATTACTGAGTTACTCACTGAGAGAAGGCAAAAGGCACTGGTCCACTGGGTCCTTACCAGGAGGACGACCAATGTGGATCTCGAGCAAGCTGATATCGATGAGGACGGGGTCGTCGGGTAAGCAAATGTGCAAGACTTGACACAGTTTTTATGACATGATGTTCTTTCAATACTTCATTGCAAATTATTGCCAGTATTTTTTTTTTCCCCCTCTTGTACAGTTGCACCTTTTGTTCATTGTTTGTTGACTGAATTTATGTGGTGGGGTTCATCACCAATTTTGTTTTCCATCTCTTTTTACAGGGCTGCTGAGTTTATTCTTTTTAAGCTCAAAGAGATGGGGAAGATTAGCCAGGAAGATATCTCACTCGTGCTGGATGAGTTTGAGAATCTTGATGTTGATCAATCTGGGACATTGTCGGCCTCTGATATAATTCTTGCTCAAACAGCTCCAATAAATAAGTAACTTGAACCATCATGATGGAGGATCACCAACTTGTACTAGTGTGTCATCATGTTACTTTAAGCACAATAAACTTTCCACCTGTATATCAAGTTTTCCTTCGTAGTTTTAAGATCCTTTTTTCTTTTTAAATCCCTATCTGATTGTGAACTACATGAAATAAGGAAAATTCCTGAGCAAAATGATTCCAAGCACTACTTCTGTACCAAATATGGAGCCGGCCCAGGGAAAGCTAATTTTAATGGTTGAACTTGAGACGGAAATTGCTTGGATAGTGATGGTCTCTTGGTAAATTGCTTATTTAACACACAATTTGGTGGGCTGCAAATCTTGTCAATCATATCATCAAGAAGTCGCTGTTGTTTAAGATGGAGCATTACCTTGAAACGTTTATAGTGCCTTTTGGTGCTTAGCAAAATATAGGGATGACTTCCATTTTGGAAAAGGTCATATTACCTTTCTTAGGATGTATACTCCTCTGCATATCCACTTTCAACTTCCCCTCCCAATTCTTGTAAATTTAATTCATTGAAATGCCATCCTAGAAAACATTAGAATTATAAATCTCCAAAATCCAAATAATAGTTAGGAATATTCCATTCATTGAATGAAACTCGTGACTCTTTAAATGAAACCCAAGGAAGATGATCCTTACAGTTTTTCTTTTTTTTTTAAAAAAAAAAACCAAGTTAATTACCTACTTCCACAATCTAATAAATTAAACTTTGGAGAATCTATGAAGTACGAGTATGCCAATACATGGACGTGGCAATGTCACACATGAGATAAACTTTTGGCTGGCGTAAGTCACGGGTGGATACGCACTACAAATGTCCAATTTTCGAGAACATTAAGATATCTGTATTTAGCAAATCCGTGCAAAAATATTCTGTCAATGTCCCATTTTTTTTAAAAAAATAAAATACTGAAGTCTCTCTGCAATTAAACTAAATTAGTCGGTGACGACGGTTAAGCATATTGATGTGATCTGTGCATTGGTTACCTGCATCAGTATAAAAAAAAATTTGATCACATGTAAAAGGTAACTTTGGTCTGATAAGAAAATTGCTGGGTATGAAGGTAATAGAATACTTGTATATTTGAAAACCAATATTATTCTAGTTCGCATTTTCTCACATCACGCCCAATTAAATTCTTTACCATTATAATTGCCATTCTATAGCCATATTATATTACCATACTATTACTAGACTATGTATGCTACCTCATTCAATTGCAGCTCTTGGAAGATCAACTTTTACATTGGATACCTTTTACTAAAGGTTCAGAAATTATATAGCAATATAGTATATACCACCGGGGGTGGTGGCCCAGTGGTGAAGCCTTTAGCCTGCCATCTCTAGGACTCGGGTTCGAGTCCCGGCGCTTCCAGTCAAGCCCCATTATAGTGTGATGTGGCCGAATATGGCCTTCCACACTGTGGGGTGGTGGCCGTTGAGCCCGGGGTCTCCCCGACACTATGACGCGTAGCAGGCGAGGGTGTCCGCTGGTGCCCCGGTGGGCGGTCTCTCCTATGAGGAGGGTCTAATGCCAGGATGTAACCGGTTCTGACCGGGGCCTGGACCGACGGGGCGATGATGACACCACTGATGCCTTTTTTTTTTGCGACAAAAAAAAAAAAATATAGCAATATAGTATATACGACCCGTATGCAAAAATCATTATCCTCGTGAGCTACCAATAGAATTGTTTCTAGTTTCTACTACGTACCCACAAATGGAGAAGTCACAATCCAAATCCCAATAATACGTACAAAATTGGCATCTATCGTCAATGCATACGTATTCGATTAGGATAGATTTCGCAATCAATCACCACCCTGTATATAGATTAACCTAAAAACTTTTTTCATATATAAATTGTTTGTGGGTTCAAAATATATATTAGTTGCTATTCACATACATTGAAAAGAAATAAACTAGAACAAAAAATTTACACCAAATAACTGAGCAAAGTATACCAACCAAATTGATTTCATTATCATGAAGCCATAATAGCAGTAACCCACACGTCCACTAACAGCAACAGGCCAAAAAGGAGGAGAAGAAGAGTTACATAGAAGAAAAGGAGTAAGGAAGCAAAAAGAAGAAGAAGAAAAGTTAGAGAGATTGCACATATGATTTCATGATAGGGAAATGGCATCTAGTACTTTCCTATTCAGACTTGTAGCTTTCCACCACTTGTTCAGGTTGGCCAGCCACATAATCCAAGAGCCCTTCACCAGCTTTGTCACCGGGAGAGTCGGTACCCGGTAGAGAGGTCTTGCCAAAGAAAACTACAGCACCAAGGAAGAGAGCCGTGGAGAGGAAGAGAGGCCAGAAGTAGGCCAAGACTGTGAGGAACCTTGGTGCAAGATAGACTAGGAGGGCGAGCAAGAGAGTGATGGTGAGGGTAAAGATGATGTGGTACTTGTACTTGAGAAGCTTTTCTTGGATCTCCATGGTGGTGAGCAGAGAAAGATGAGAGGTGGTCTTTTTGTGAGGGGAGGAGCTGAGGAAGGAGAGATCAAGGAGAGGGAGAGGAAAAATGATTAAAGGGTTTTCTTTTTTAGTTCTTTTGTGTATAGAGATTCTCTGGGGAAGGTGTTTTGTTTTTGTGTTTTTTGGCTGGAAGAGGGGACTGTAAATATTTGGTGTGCTTTCTTTCTCTTATGGTCACTTTTTCCAGTCACTCTTGTCTTCTTTGAATCTTTGTTGTTTAAAAGGGGACTTTAGTTTCCTAAAGTACCCATCTGCGGTTTGCGGTTATTCTTCTTACAACAATTAAATTAGGAAAGCACAGACCAAAATAAATTAGGAAAGAAAAAAAATATAATAAAAGGAACAGATGAGATCACACATATGGGCTATGGCAATGCTCTGTTTATGCCAAATGCCAATTTGTATTACTGTAACCAAAATGATTTGTCATTCAAGAACATGATGAAATTAAGTTGCTTTTTATCCAAAATTTGTTATAATTTTACTTTTTGTAACTGTTCTAGGCCAATCAGGTCATAATAAGTAAATTTTACTTATTTTTTGAGTACTCTATTTTGCTACTAGGTGTGTCACCTTATACCATACTGTGTGGGCATTTTACTATCCAGTCTCTTTTTTTACAAAACACTATGCATTTTCCATGAGAACGGGAGACTGAATTTCAAACCGTGCGGGTAAATTTTATTAGGTCCTGATGCCATAATACAGAAAACAAAAATTGATGAAAAAAGATGGCTGCAATGTATTAACAGGATATATAGTTTGCTCAGTTGAATCCTCACATTGACAAGTTAAACAAAGATTTCAGCTGCAGTTGACAATCAGCAGCTTAGGGGGGCTAGCCTAGATTCTTAATCAAGCTTTTTATGGTTGAATATACACACAAAAGGGAGCTGCTCCACACCCGAAATATTCCAGTGTGAAAAAACTATTCCAGTGTACAGAGGTTCTGCAGTTCCTTGTGGTAAGAAAGTAATAAAAAAGTAAACTGTCATCTGGTAAGATTTTTTGGACATCGCACTTCAACCACAAAAATTACTATTGAACACGTACGATTTGGTTGTCCTATCTCTGAAATTGTCGGCTACTTGTTGGAATGAAACTCATTAGGCTTTTTTAACCCAAAGTTTTATTCATTTTGTATGCATGTGGGGGGAAGATAAGATCTAACATGGTATGCAGCAACCCAGGGCCGAAAGTTCATCACTTATTCTAAATCTGAATAATTCCACAGATCCTCTTCAATCAATTCAAGCTCACTGTGATAGTCTAGACCCTAATTAAACATGTTGATCTTTTTGTTTAAGTTTTTACTTTAGCTTCTCAGGTTTTGATCTTTTTTTCTTTTTGTTTTCTGAACTCGCACTCATTTTAATTTGGATAATTAAGTTGGTGCAAAAGCACATGTGAATGGGGACATCAAATTAATTTTAAATGTTTTTCTAGTCCTGGAGAACTATCATTTGACGCGACACATACAATAATGGACGATCCAAGATCGACTGTAGAGATTGAGAAATTGAGGAAAGGTCTTGTGTAACATCATTTTGGTATATGAAAACAAAATTATTCCTTTCTTTCTAGCATGGTAATGGTAAAAGCCTAAAGAGAATATAAGGTGTAGCCATGTAGGCACTGAAAGGATCTAAAACGTTTGGAATGGGTTATTGAACTTTTATGTACCAGAGGCAGATTTCACAAATTTCCTTACGATTTCACATTTTTATCCTTCATTGAAGTATGATTTACCATCAAAGAGATGATTGCGACTAATTAATTTCTTTTTTATACATGTAGAAATTGTATTTTTTGGCTTGCTAGATTTCAACTTGTGGTCCTTGGAACACACTAGATTCATGCACACAAATGAATGATCTCATATTTCTCCCAAAAAATTTATAAAAGAAAGAATAATCCAATTTGGAAAGAGCGAAGGGTATACGTTTCCTTCCATTTGAAGATGGCAATCCCAATAGTAAGGAAACTATGGACAATTAAAATTTTATTGTCCATTGTTTTTTTTTTAATCCGAGTGTAAATCATCAGGTCAACTTTGCTGGAAAAAAAGTGAAAAAAAAAAAAACACACCGGAACAGTAGCTGTTACGGTGGATTACAGGCCCGGACCATACTTTTTTTTGGAGAAGAGGCCCGGCCCATACATTTTGGAGAAGACCCAGACTGCTCATTTGCCTTCTGGTAGACCCACAAGTACAACCCCCTCGTAAAAGGACGAGACAGTTTCTCTCTCTTTCTCGGTTTCTCGTTAACAAACTGCTGTTGTGTTTGTTTTTATTGAGGTTTAGAGCTCAAAGCCAACCGCCACAATGGCGCCAGTGGCTGTAAGAACCACAGGTGCCGTTGTAGCTGCCATCTCCGTGTCTCTTACCACCCTCTCTTTTTTTCTCTACAATTATAAGTCCAAGAGGAAGAGCCTCGTGTCTCCTCCTAAGAGGAAAAAGGCAAGGAATGGGCTTATTGACGCTGTTGGTAACACTCCTTTGATCAGAATCAATAGCCTCTCTGAAGCTACTGGTTGTGAAGTAAGTCACTATGGTCCTCAAAGATTCGCCCTTTCCTCCTCTGTGATCTGGGGTTTTCATGACTTCCACTTTTATGGGAATTTTTGCGCCTTATTGACCTTTGTAATTTTGTTTTGTGGGTTCTCAGCTTCTGTTCTGCCTATAATTCATGGACTTTTCTGCTTATATCTGTCATCTTCTATGTGACATTGGTTCTCTTAACGAGAGGAAAGTTCCTCTACTGCTGCTGCTAGTGCTTTCAAATCTTCCACCCACCCACAACCCCCGCCCCCCCTCCTTCTCCCTCTCTTAATTTGCCACCTTTCGTTATTTCATTTACTTAATGCGAAACCTAAGCCAGTCTTGATGTAACCGAGTTTGTACACCAAATTCAGCTTTCGATAAAGCTGGCCTTCTTGATACTCTAATTCCACCATTACAGTATTGTGACCCGTTACATGTTTATATTGCCATTTAGAAGATAAATTATATGATTGCTATAGTCTCTCTCTTTTTCTCTTCGTCTTGATACTGCTTTCTCATTACCAGTCCTCCAATTTTACTTCTGTGATTAGAACCATGAGTTTCTTTGATTCATTGATTTTCACTCAGCCTGCCGTTCCTGATTCTACTCGATTGCTCTGTATTTAAATGTCTTTGATTTCAACTTTCTTAACCTTTTATTGTTTTGCTTGATCAGATTCTTGGAAAGTGCGAGTTTCTCAATCCAGGCGGCAGTGTGAAAGATAGAGTTGCAGTTAAAATAATTGAAGAGGTAAATTTCGATGGTTTGCCACCAATTGTTAAAATTTGAATGTAAAATCACAATGTGCAAATTTTAATGTACCATTGGCATGTAGTTAAGGCACAAATAGGATAGCCAACATGATCGCTAGTTTCAAAAGTAGTTCTGCATTACAAGTTCTGCTTAACCATATTTACGTTTGATCTGAGGGACTTTTTAATTCACTGCTTCATACAGGCTATGGAATCTGGCCAACTTTTCAAAGGTGGAGTTGTTACCGAAGGAAGTGCGGGAAGTACTGCTATTAGCCTTGCTACGGTGGCTCCTGCCTATGGATGCAAATGCCACGTGGTTATCCCAGATGATGTTGCCATTGAGAAGGTATGAATATGATGTGTTTTGCTTGAATGTCATTGCTGGTTTTCATGTGTATTGGGAATGCAATGTATGTTTAGGGTTTACTCGGGATGCATTTGAACGTTTTTCTCAGATTACTCTGAGAGAGGGCGGGAGAGAGAGAGAGAAGAAAGAGGCAGTGTTACCTTTTTTTACGCTTGGCAACAAACTAAAATGGTTTCTGGTGAATATTTTTGTAGTCTCAAATTCTTGAAGCCTTAGGAGCTACTGTTGAAAGGGTACGACCAGTTTCAATTACACACAGAGACCATTATGTCAACGTGGCTAGGAGACGGGCTCTTGAAGCAAACAAATTAGCGACAAAACTTCAGAAAGCTGAACAAACTGATGGCAAAGACACATTGCAAGTAAATGGTGACTGCTCTGACTATGAGAAACAGGATTCAGCTTTCTCAAGTTATTGTAGCGGGGGCTTCTTTGCTGATCAGTTTGAAAATATGGCAAATTTCCGGGCTCATTATGAGGGTACAGGACCTGAGATTTGGGAGCAAAGTGGTGGTCGTTTAGATGCATTTGTTGCCGCTGCAGGCACTGGGGGCACTGTGGCTGGTGTTTCCAGATTTCTTCAGGTGAAATCCTTTCCTGTCTTCGATTTTTTCAATTATCTTGCACTAGGAATTAGGAAAGTATCATAAACCTTCTGTTACAGGAGCAAAATCCGAACATCAAGTGCTTTCTCATAGATCCACCTGGCTCTGGTTTGTTCAATAAAGTAACGAGGGGGGTAATGTACACTAGAGAGGAAGCTGAAGGAAAGAGGCTAAAGAATCCATTCGATACAATAACTGAAGGGATCGGAATTAATAGATTAACAGAGAATTTTAAGATGGCCAAACTTGATGGTGCATTTCGAGGCACAGACACGGAGGCTGTTGAGATGTCAAGGTCAATCCATGTTTCCTTTTTTTTTCTATATTTCTTTAGGTTATCTTCATCCCATACCAAGTGTTCCATCAGAGTGCCAAATTAATGGCTTCTAGTACTTTATGTTTCAAAACAAGCACAAGTTTCATACTTTTCTGGTTCAATTAAGTTTTCAGACTTTGCCCATCTTGAATTGTTACCAGGTACCTTTTGAAGAATGATGGCCTCTTTCTTGGGAGTTCTTCAGCTATGAATTGCGTCGGAGCTGTTAAAGTGGCACAATTAGTTGGTCCTGGTCACACCATTGTCACCATTTTATGTGACAGTGGGATGAGGCATTTGAGTAAGTTCTACGACCCCCAGTATCTGGTTCAGCATGGTTTGACACCGAAAGCGACAGGATTAGAGTTCCTTGGTATCTCATGATATTTGGCCTGACTATTTGAGTGAGTCCTACAACAGAAACTGCCAGTCTAGGCATGTGGTAAATGTTGCAGCTACTGGATGAGAGTTCTTTGGTGTCAATCGATAATGCCTGACAAGTTTTTACAGATAGTTACTTCGTCGACTATGATCATCGTGAAGTGTGGTGAGACTGCAATCTGATGGCTGATAGGATGAGGATATTCTTTTTGACATTGTCCACTGAAATACATGTTATACTGATCTAGCAATAGTATAGGGTAGATCATTTGCGGATGCGTTTTAAAGAAGTAGGACATTGTTTATTATCTATAAACTGCATAGAAGCATGGTACTGATTCTTTCAGTGGCGAGAAGCTCTATTAGAATCATCCAAACTATTGCTGCAATCAATTTTTGTTCAAGAAACGAACGCTCTATTATGAAAGTCTGACCCTTGATGTCCTTTACATTCAGTTTGTGTGTGTCTTGAGTGTTTGTGCAATTTGAAGCATCATAACTTTTGTCTCCGCACTCCTTTTTCCTTGTCTGCTCTGGTCAACTGATTGGGTTGTCGATTTTACAAGCAAGATTTTTGAGGAAGGTCTTTTTATCAACTCCGAAAAAAAGAAAAACAGTCCACATAACATGAGATTCCGGAGGGCAAGGAACTGGCGACATAAATACACAAATGAGCTTTGCACTCACAAGTTGCACGATATCAGGCTTTTCCTTTCTCTTTCTTCTTTCCGATCCAAGGAGCCTTACTGACACCATGTGGCTATACAATATGCGCTATATGCGACACAAAAACTTCTAAAGAAGAGGATTTGCTAATGGTTGAAGTTTTTTTTTTTCCTCTTCTTTTCCGTAATAAGAAACAGAACATGCCATTTATCACTAAAACGCGAAAGTTTTTGCATGGAAAATTGCAGAACTTCATACAGTATAAGGATCAAAGAAGGTAAAGACAAGACATGCTATTTCATAAGCTTAAACCAGCTCATACCATGATACATGTGGAGTCCCAAGACCATACTGACTTATTAACACTGCTCATTCATCCCTCAATCTCAAACCTCGAACTCTTGATAGAGTCCACGGAAAGGTCAATTTCAATCAAGTTCTCGTCATTGATCTCATTTATCTCTGATAACAGCTCCATTAGACTCTCTTGCCTGTAAATGGGTTCAGGCAAGTAGTCAGGCAAATCCGACGGCAACTTCTGCTTCTGCCCTTCACTGGCATGACCCGAATTATTCACTGGCAGACTGATCTCAATGAGATCATCACCGTCCTCCTCATCATCAGAGACTGAACTTTCAGATACTGTGATACTTTGTCCCACATTATTGGAACAATTCCAAGTCAGCTCAAAGCTTCCACTTGCCAAGAAATCTTCACTGCTTTCACTATCAGACGGGAAATCTGTTGATTCAACTTGATACTCATGCATAATGCAACCTTCATTTTGTTTTGCAGTATTGGCTTGAGGACTAATTTCCAATTCTGGTTTTATTTCCTCTCCAACTTTTTCAAGCACGCCTTCAGGATAGCATGTAGGGCTTTCATCTGAAGGTTGATTCTCAACACTTAACACTCTTTTCTTTGAGAAAGTGGTGAGGAAAATCGTTGAAAGAAACAAGATTGGAAGGGTGACAAGGTAAGGAGAATATCCAAAGGTTAGGAAACAGATTAGAAGCAAAGAAGGCACAAGGACAGTAGCACAAAGGAAGGAAGCTTTGAAGAAGCATGGTGAAGGAAATGTTTGATTCTCTGCTGCTGCCCTTTCCATTTCCAATGATCAATGAGTAACTCCAAAAGGATTGGAACACTGGAGACTGGATGCAAGTGAGAAGATAAAGAGAGAACTAAGACATTCTTTTTCTCAAACGCTGAAGCTATCTTTGGTTGCTCCAGCATTAGAGAAAGGTGGCATGTTGGTGGAGAGGATATAGAGCATACCTTGGCAGCACCATTAAGCAGCAACAAAATAACCTGGCTGCATATGGAAAAGAGCACTTTTTTTCTTTAATAATTTTCTTGCACCGAAAATCTCAGTTCCTACTCTCTCGATTGGCTCCTATTTGAAAAGAGTAATACTGGTTTGGTGTTTTCTCTCGGCATCAAACTGCTTGTTCTTATCTGCAACTGATTCTCTTGAAAAGACCAAAACCTATTTCAATTCTCAATCTCAAAGCTTTGAAATTTGCAGAATCCATGTGCAAGTGCAATATAACTCTGTCTTCCACATGGTAGCATTGAACCCATAAACAAACAACTTACACACACACAAAACTACACACTTCAGTGGCTATTTACTGGTCACACCCTTTTATCCATTAGTACTATCAGACAAGACCCCATTAACAGAATCTAACTTCATGTGACCAATGGACTAGTCCTAAGAATTAATGGGAACAAACTTTTAAAGGTAAAGTCAAGTTAAACCAGCACTTAAATGAATAAAGAGAAGTAAATTGGAGTAAAGGCGAGTGCTAGTCAACACATTAAAGGCAGGCCTGCTCTTTTGTCAGCGACCTAATTACCTAAAAGAGCACAGTAATTACTAATGATGACCCATTTTCTATTGTCTGCAATTACAGGATCAAGGCGCAATGATATCACGATACTAGTCCATCTCCCCCCACTGCACGCTTTGCAAGTCTTATTAATGAGGCCCATTACTTTGATGTGGTCCTTTGGCGGGTAATGCACGACCAGACACCATTACTTGCATGTTCTCATACTCACAAACAACAAACATAGCAAGTTTGAAATAAAATGGTCAGGTTCATGGTAGGAACTATTGCAGAGACCTGGAATGGAATGCCAGGAAATATCTATTACATATTTATCACAGAAGCAGCCTTTATATCCACAAAATAATTTGTACCAAGTGATGTGGCAATCTAGTTCGATCAAGTTTTTTTTTTTTTCTTTAGCACTGCTATTCTAGGCCAACTCATCTTTAACAAACACCAACCGGTCCAGACTAATTCAGATTAAAGCATAATAAGAACCATAAAGGTTGGTGTCTCTTGTCCTTAGAGTGTTACATTCTTAAAATTTAAACTTGAGATCTCTTGGTTGAGTTAGAAGAGCTCCAACTAACTGATTTAGCCCATTAGGATTAGTTCAAGCAAGTTTTAAACCATGCATAAACCACCATAACTTTATTGTTCACATTTTAGGCAAACAACATAAACTTTGATACAAAATTCTTCCTTATTTAGTGCATAAATGTTGGTCTTATGTCTCTTATCCTTATAAACTTTTATAAGATGGGTTTAATTGTACCAAAAAATACGTTTTATGTGTGGTTCAAAACTAAAAGGTGGCATAGCCAAAATCTGGAAGAGAAATCAAACAGACAATCTTTTGTGTAGATCTTAAAGAAAAAAACCACACAAAAATCGTCCAAAACCAGAGCTCCATTAATGGAGAGAAAGACCTCATGAAGAGGTGGAAACCAAATTCAGATCCCGATCTGAATTGGTAGATTTATTAATCCGACTAAGATTAAGGAAAAGAGCTAAAAAAACAAAAAAGAAAGAGGAATATAGAGAGGCTGCCCGGAGGCAGCCCCCATGGAGAAACCAAGGCGGCTAGGTTTTGTTTTGGTAGAGAGGAAAAGAGAAGAGAAAAAATACACGAGACTTTCCCCTCTTTCACCTTTTTCCTCTTTCACCTTCCTTCCTCTACCATCTTCTTCAACCATCCATACGCCCGTTGCAGACAAAGGGACAAGAAATTTTGCAGGTGAGCCAAAGTTTCATGGAAGAGATATTGGGAAAAGGGCTTCATTAGTTGGTCTCTTTTGTTTCACTGTGCTTCAACGTTTGGTTGGTAGGAAATACCATAGTTATATCCTGGTGGTTATGGAGGATACCCTCCTTCTATGGCAATTTTTTTGGGAAAATCACACATTACTGGACTTTTCTTTGAAGCCATCCATGGGAGAGTGTTTCAGGCTTGTGGAGCTACAGTTAAGAATCGCAAGTCTTCATTATCCTCTGTTGTAGGATTGTTAGCCTTTATATGTTGATTTCTCAAGATATTGTAATAGATCTAGGTTTTCTCCACGTAACTTACTGTGTATGGTTATGGTGTGTTCTACCTATCATTTGTTAAATGAAAATATTTCGTTCTTGATAAAAAAAAAAAACTAAAAGGTGGTAGCAAGTTGTAACAATATTAGTACGGAAAAAAAAAGGAGAATATGTAGGTGAGAGAAAGTTCTCTGACTTCTCTTTAGAATAGATTTTTTCAAAATTCAAACAATAGATCTGGAATTTTTCATCCCCCTGCAAACCAAGATTTCAACCATGTAAACTCTAATTCCGGAATCTTCCTTTCAACGAAATCCCACAATCAAAATCAAATACTCCTCGATCTTGCTTGGTATGCTGACCTTTTGTGTCATGTTTTGTATCCAATCTGCCGTGTTCATCATCCACGGTCCAGATTTGGGTTTTATCAAATCCATTTATTGGGAAACTTCAAGCTTTATGCTCAATCTCAAGCCTCTGTGCCCAACTCTAGTCCTGTGCTCATCATGCATATGGATGGCTATAGAAGATTTGCTACTGGATCTGGAAGCCCCAATAGCAGGGGAGGAGGTGGTCGACTCCGTCTACGTCACTGTGGGTTCCAAGTCCAAGTCTTACCTAACGGATTTCTTTGTTCCTTGTGCTCTTGTGCTGAACATGAGGAAGGCTTTGGCCTTCTAAATGCTTCGAAGGAATGAAGTGTGTGCAAGGAGGATCAGTCCTTTGAAGACAATTCCTCCTCTTTTGTATTTTTGCAGTCGGCTTTCTTTTGGAGCGAGACTGATTTTGGTTTCTTTGCAGACCTTTTGTGGGCTCATGATGAAGCCTTTGTCCTTGCTGCTTTTTGTGCTATGATCTCTGGAAATCTCAAAGCAGCCTATGTCTGCCTTTTCCTTAGTTCGGTGGTTGTTTTAACTATTATCTGGCTTTGTTCTATATGTGTATGTTCATGCATTTAGTTGGCAGCAGTTTGTCTTGTTTACAAGTGCTGCAGGTTTTCAAAGAGGGCCATTTCGGCAAGGCCCTTGGGAGCAATTTCGATTTGCAATCGAAGTTGAAATGGCTTGTGTATCCTGCCTTGGTGCTGGACCCCTCTTTGATGAGGGATGCTTGCCGATCTCCATGCTTACATCCTGGTGTAGGTGATACCTATTATTCTGGATTGCATGTCCTATAGGTTTAATTTGTATTTCTGTTTGGGTTTGTTGCTTTCCACTTTGATCTGGGATGTATTTTCTCTAGCCATCTTTGGCTGTTTATCAATACGATCCACATCTATTTACTGTCAAAAAAAAAAAAAAAGCAAGTTGTAACACAACAAACCTTGCTAGTCTCATCTGCGGAGACATAATGGGCTGGGTAGTATTTAGTCCTAAACCTCCAAGAAAATGCCAAAGTTGGTGAGAAGTTTACTGAGTTCCTCTTTTTTTTTTCTTGATTATGGTTTCTTTGCAGACCTTTTGTGGGCTCATGATGAAGCCTTTGTCCTTGCTGCTTTTTGTGCTATGATCTCTGGAGATCTCAAAGCAGCCTATGTCTGCCTTTTTCTTAGTTCGGTGGTTGTTTTAACTATTTTCTGGCTTTGTTCTATATGTGTATGTTCATGCATTTAGTTGGCAGCAGTTTGTCTTGTTTACAAGTGCTGCAGGTTTTCAAAGAGGGCCATTTCGGCAAGGCCCTTGGGAGCAATTTCGGTTTGCAATCGAAGTTGAAATGGCTTGTGTATCCTGCCTTGGTGCTGGACCCCTCTTTGATGAGGAATGCTTGCCGATCTCCATGCTTACACCCTGGTGTAGGTGATGCCTATTATTCTGGATTGCATGTCCTGTAGGTTTAATTTGTATTTCTGTTTGGGTTTGTTACTTTCCACTTTGATCTGGGATGTATTTTCTCTAGCCATCTTTGGCTGTTTATCAATACGATCCACATCTATTTACTGTCCAAAAAAAAAAGCAAGTTGTAACACAACAAACCTTGCTAGTCTCATCTGCGGAGACATAATGGGCCGGGTAGTATTTAGTCCTAAACCTCCAAGAAAGTGCCAAAGTTGGTGAGAAATTTAGTGAGTTCCTTTTTTTTTTTTTCTTGAGAAATACAAGGCAAAGTATACACGTTAATGAAATCATTTGCAATAATAGGGCATTGATGTAGCAAATTCAAACCCCAGAAATCCTCATATTACTTACTGCTCTATTTAAGTTTCTGACTCTACTCGAGTGTGAAGCCTGAGGGCAAAAACTAGAGTGTAAAAAAGCAATGTTCCTGTTTTTTTGACCATGGCAAAGATTGTCTCTGATTTGTTGGTCTTATTATCACCCCCTCGTGCCCATGCTGCAATAATGCTAGAAGACTCCGATCAAAATATTATAATAATAATAATGTTAGACTCTGTTAGAGGCTAAGAGCACATTTTCTTTTGGTCAGTTTTGAAACTCAAAGCCTTCTAGAATAAGTTCATCTTTTTTCCTTTTTTTTTTCTTCTTTGACGATCAATACAATAAGAAGGTTAATAAGAAAATTACTAGCCGACTACTTACTTTTTTTTTTTAAGAAAAAAAAAACAAGGTAGAAGACTGGCGTTACAGATATCCGGGCATCGGGTTTCTGTAATCTGGATGTCTCTTGTGGAGTGTGGGCCGACAGACTAGGGCTCAAAAGTCAAAATCCTTTTCTGATTTTAATTTGGGAAAGCCCAAACATAGGACAACACCAGATTGAACTTCGGCAAGCCCAAACAAGGGAGGAAAGGTGTTGTCTGGAGTAAGCCTTGCTCCTGATTTACTTAAAATCTTAATAATAATAATTATTCCCTCCAATTTATTTTAATTCTCATTCAACGTTTTTCACCAACGAGTTAAAATAACTTAGATTATAGAAAAAACAACAACATTTACTTAAATTATCTTTTTTAAAAAGAATATTTGTGAGAGCTCTAACTTTACCAATCGTCTTTTGTTAGTAATGATCACAATAAATTTTCCATGATTAATATGTAAGAATCAGTATAAATCCTCATTTATATTGGCGGCTTACCCTTATATAAGTTGGTAGCTTGTCTTGACTTTGAATTAGAAATGTCCCCTAATGGAGATCATTCTCTTATTTTCATGTGATTGTAAGATGTCCTGTGATGGGGAATAACAAATTTCTTCACTTATGCTTTAACTCACATGTTGACTTGTTAGGTGGGGCCCGGGATACAATGGATGGTCCACGTGGCAAAAGTGTCCACGTGGATATTTTTAATAAAAAAATTTTAGTAATAAAAATCTAAATAAATCATTGTGCCTGGTTAATTTAATATCCGAATAAATAAATTAATTTAACTAAAAATACTATTTATTTTCCATATTTTTTTAAATAAAAAATAAAAAATTATATTTTTTTCAATTTAAAGGTGTGTGTGATAATATTTACCCTTAGCCAAATATTGAATTTTTTATTTTTTATCCAACAACATAATTTTAAATGCTTGAAAAAGCTAAACTAATTACATACCTAACTTTCAAGTGCACTCATTTAACAGAGTATACAATACACGATTGTATATGATGCTTTTGATTGTATTTTTTTATTGGTAAAATAATAAAAAGAAACTGGATATGTGTTTTCTTATTAGAAAACAATGAACAAAGGAACCCGATACCTATCCACATCACGTTGCACACGGTGTGCAACGGCGAACACGGGTCGCTACTATCGGTGGGGAAACACGCGACGGTGGCGCGATTCCTTGTGCCCGGAACGGTGGCTCTCGGAGGTGGAAGAGATCGACAAACAAGGCGTCGAACTCGGACCCAGTGACGACGGCCGGGGGAGGAGTACGACTGGGGCAAGGTGCTGGCGTCATTAGATCAGCTGGTTGGAGCACACGGGTCGCTACTATCGGTGGGGAAACACGCGACGGTGGCGCGATTCCTTGTGCCCGGAACGGTGGCTCTCGGAGGTGGAAGAGATCGACAAACAAGGCGTCGAACTCGGACCCAGTGACGACGGCCGGGGGAGGAGTACGACTGGGGCAAGGTGCTGGCGTCATTAGATCAGCTGGTTGGAGCTGTTCTAGCTTAACCAAGGGATCTCGAGTTCGAGTCTTGGGAACACAACACTCTAAGGGCTAGAGGCGCTAACCTTTACAGTTCCAATCATGCCTTGAGCTGGATTAGTCTAGGCCCGTTGTTGTCCCTTAAAGGTAGGCTGGCCAAGGATACCAATGTGAAAGAAAAAAAAAAATAGTCAAATAAGTCTCCCATAGTATAAGTCCACACCATATAAAACAAACTAAGAAATTTCTAAGTTAGGCAATATCTCATTTTTTTCCATGGCCGATGAAGAAATTTCTAATTGGACTTTTAGCTTCAATGTTTCCATAGTGTCCGCCAACTCCATGTTAGCTAATGGCCATTGAAAATTTGGAGATCAAGTAAACGTGTAACACAAAGTTGGTTAGGATAGTGATAGAGACTTATGTTTGTGATAATTATGTAAGTCATGCAAATCACTGCTTGTACACATCCTTGCTGGTTCAACCGGTCGCTCCATAACCCGGAGCCCAATTTAAATTTTTTACTTAGTTTGATTGAATACGCAACTGCTGCATAAAAAAAGCCTAGTTTTAAAATCAATTCAATTTCAATTTTAAAATTTTAATATGCAATCGGGCCAAAATAAAAGTTAAGTGCCTCATTCCAAAAAGAACAAAGATATAAGAAAGGAACAAAAATTGATGTTTTTGCCTATATATTGAAGATGGCAGAATCACTTAAAAAGCTTAATGTTATCCTTTGGTTCTTATCTTTCACGTGTTAAAGTACATATATATAGCCTTGGATCATTTGTGCTAACAGTACATATAGCCTATAGCCATTTTATTGTTGCTACAATATTTCATGTTTGGTCTAATTCATTTTGGGTCAGTTTTTGATTTTATTTTCGCACATAAGTGATAGAACCGAAAAGCTGGTGACGGATCGTGAAAGACGTCATGGATGACGAGGGATAGATAACCCTGGTAGCTATAAAGATCAAATCAGAAACGGTGAAAAGAATGAAGCAGGGTTGTCTTTCTTATGGATTCCCATACTCTGATGACAACCCCAACTGCCAAAAGGTACCCTACCCCCGCCCCCCGAAATTAATATGAAGTTTTACACTTCATTCATTCATTAACGATCGAAAGCCATAGAAATGAAAGTTTATCTCACTATTTAATTTATATATATTCGTTAATTACAGGCTCGCAGGTAAGGTAGCATTGATAACGGGAGGAGCCAGTGGAATAGGGAAGGCCACTGCGAGGGTGTTCGTAAGTCATGGTGCCAAGGTCCTGATTGCGGATATCCAAGATGAGCTTGGTCATGCCCTCTGTGCAGAATTGCAGGGTAGTTCTACTAGTACCGGAGGAGCAGCAGCAATTTCCTTTGTCCACTGCGATGTGTCCTGTGAATCCGACGTCGAAAAAGCTGTAGACTTAGCCGTCTCTTTGTATGGAAAGCTTGATGTAATGTTCAACAATGCTGGCATTTCAGGCAACATGGATCCAAGCATTTTATCCACCACCGATGACAATCTACAAAGAGTTTTTTCCGTTAATGTGTTCGGCGCTTTCTACGGGGCTAAACATGCCGCCAGAGTGATGATTCCGGCCAAAAGAGGGTGCATCCTCTCCACTTCGAGTGTCTCTACTCTGGACTGCGCCGAAATACCTTATGCCTATGTGGCATCAAAGCATGCTGTGGTGGGGTTGACCAAAAGCCTATGTGTTGAACTGGGGCAATATGGGATTAGAGCTAATTGTATCTCTCCCTTTGGAGTGGCAACACCATTGTTGCAGAACAGTTTCGGGAGAAAGGAGAAGGAACTTGAGGATTTGGTTTCCAAAGCAGGCAACTTGAAAGAGACAGTGTTAGAACCTGAAGATATTGCTCAGGCAGCTCTGTATTTAGCGAGCGACGACTCCAAGTATGTGAGTGGAATCGATCTGGTGGTTGATGGAGGTCACAACCTAAACAATCCTTCACTCTCACTAGCCTTGAAAACCCTATCTTCTTGATCTTGATGCCTGGCCACTCATTCTGCACTGCAATAACGTTTATGGGGAGGGATTAATTTTACCCCATGCAGTTACTGTTTGTTGTTAATGTCGTTGATTTCTATTTCTCTGTAGTTTTGGGATGGATAATTATATAAGTCCCTATCTCCTAGCTCTTCCGAATTCAGATCCCAGTGATTTCCCCTCTAATCTGGTTGTTTGTCTGTTTGTATACTTTAGTCTTTCTTATTAGCTCAATAACTCCACAGCCTTTCTGAGTTGTATTCTTGGTCACCAGAAGACTATACATATCGAAGACTTTTTAGCTTTCCAATAGTAGGCTGGGATATCCAAAACTCAGCAAAAAACTTGTGCTTAATTTCTTAATTTATGCTACGTAATATATGCAACCTGTCAGTTCATGTTATAAGCAAGATTATAAAAACTAAAACAGTTATTGCATGAGTTGGGAAAGTATTATAAAAACAAGTTAAGCAATTAAATAATTTAAATTTAAATTTCATATCATATTCTTTTTCTTTCCTACAAATTTTCTATGAGCTGCAAATAGTGCTGTCACCATAAGCAAAAAGATTGATGCTTTCTTGCGGGGTAACATGACTATATACCTCCGTCAGGGCCAAAAAAGAACTGGATGCTTAATGGCATTGGACTATACTTGCTAACCAAATAATCCATTTTGGTCATGCGTCCAAGTTAATGACCGCCTAAGCTGATCCATTTTGTTGCTTAATTAAGTTGAAGTAGTCACATATACGTGTTACACACGGATTGGATAGTAACATCCAAGTCAATTGATTTTGTCCGTATCAATTGTGATACATTAACTTAGAACATATGAACAAAACATAAAAGCCAATTAATTAAATATTTGATTGTTAATTTTTTTTGCTTAAATAATAAAAAGAAGTTAAGAAAATGATAATAAGTAGTTAATAATAATAATAAAAATAAAGGAAGAGATAAGTTAAAAGAACAACAAAGCTAAAAAATTTTGGCTCTTACCCGAGTTCATTCTCTCTTCTTTTCTTTACCTTCTTTGAAACGCCCCGACCCGAATTTACCGTACACAGTAAACACGAGCCGGAACTGTGACAACCCAACCCAACATGACCCAGCATACAGTGTATACAACAAATATCCGGGCTCAACAGCCCATAATAAAAACAACAATAAAATCTCAACACGGCCCAATGGCCCAACAATAACAAAAATAGTGCACAGCGGAAGACTTAATATAACTCACTAACACTGTATGCGACACATGCAAACTATGGATCCAAGCCCGTCCAAGGGAAACGTCACAGCCTGTCTGGAATGCATCAACCTGTACAAGAAACAACTCATCCTACGGGATGAAAGCCCGCAGGTGAGGGGTGAGTCCGAAGTGCTCACGACAATGGAAAGACGATCAATATGCAACTAAAATTACTCAAGTCAAAGACACAGGCTATACAGCCCAACCAAAAGACTCAAATTAAAATCAATTATCCAATTTTATCTTTCCGGGCCCCGTCACGGATAAGCTAGGGTCGTACCAGGTTATCAACCTGTTCCTGGTGCCAGATCAAAAAGAACCCGGGATCAACATCCCAATATCAAACTCAGGGATCAACATCCCAATCAAACCGGCATCAACATGCCCATCACAAGTAACCCAGATCATGGCACCACAAAACAGTCACAAACCATCCGGTCGTACCTCTACTTACCACGTGACAATTATATTACCGTCATCAAAAACCAAACTCAGGGATCGACATCCCTAACCAAAATACCAAGGATCGACATCCTTGTCACTATTCATTAATTATGCCATTATACTTATTCCAAAAGACACAGAAAATCGACACGGGGATAAACATCCCAAAAATACCAAACAAGCACCGGGATAGACATCCCGAGCCAAAACACAACAAAAGCACAGCATCCAACAATGCAACAACACCAAACACAATAACCGAGTAATAAGGCACATATTGAAGGAAATCCATCCTCACCTTGGCCGATTACTCAACTTCGGAAACTATGACCGGTACGACGCCGGCTCCTCGGGAAACTGCCCGATATCCAAAAACCTACACAACAAAACCATACATCCACATAAATGCACATATTCGGTATGCAATGATGCCAATACTACGAAATTACCCATCCCGGTTCTTACTCGATATTATTATCTTTTACGGAAAATATTTTACCGTACGTATTTCCGAATATAATTTCGGTACCATACTTTAATTAAAATTCTTTTCAAAATATTTTCATAAAATAATTATAATTTCCAAAATAAGAATAATCATAATTTTCTAGAAGAATAATAACCTATTTATAATTTCTAGAAAATATTTATGGTATTTATCTTTTTTTATACACATATACAATTTAATTTTCCAACACAAAACATAATTACTTTTAATTTACAAAATACATACTTATATACATATACCAAAATAATAATCTTCCAGACGAAAATAATACACGTATTAATTTTCCAAAAATTATTTCCATGGTATATATATATTTATTTCCATTTAATATTAGCTTCCAAAACCAAAACTTAATTATTTAACCAAGTAAATATATATTCCAAAACCATAAACCATAACACAGAATTACCATATTTTCCGAAATATAAAAATATATATTTTTTTCAGAAATTAATTAACAGAAATTAATTATATAAGCATTTATATATATATATTATAAAAATAAAATAAAAAAAGAAAAAAAAAGAAGATCCGGATCGCAACCCAGGAAGGCGCGACCCGGCCGCGGAAACGGGCAAAACCCGGCTTACCTAGCAGGTTCGACGCTGGCGGCGCGACGGCAGACGCGAGGAGGGAAAGACGAACCCATCAGAAGACGCGGCGGACGATGGCGACTCCTCAGGCGGCGGAATGGCAGCGCGGAGACGTCGGCCTGAGGCGGCGGCTGCGAGGGAGTGAGACCGTGGGCAATCCGGCGGGTCAACACCTCCTGCGCGCGCGTCCGGCGGCGGACCAGCTCGGGGCCGGCAGTGCTGAGGTCGCGTCGTGACGGCGAAGGCGGGGAAGGCGTCGGTGCAGCGAGACTCGGCCCGTAGCGTCTCGAGGTGAACAGTAACGGGGAGCCTCCGGGGGTGACGACACTGTTCCCTGTATTTTTTTCTCTTTTCTTCTATATTTCTTATTTTCTTCTATTTTCTTCTTTCAATTTTTCTTTCTGATTTTTGTCTCTTTTTTTTTCTTGTATTTTTTTTCCTCATTTCCTTCTTCTTCTTTTTTTTCTGTATATATTTTTTTTCTGTTTTTCTCTTTTTTTATTTTCCTTTTTCTCTCTTTTTCTTTTTCTCTCTTTTTTTCTTTTTCTCTCCTTTTTCTTTTTCTCTCTTTTTCTCTCTTTTTTTTTTTCTTTCTCTCTTCCTCTCCCGGCTCCTTCCCTTCTCCTGCTTCTTTTATAGACTGAATATACTATTTGGCATGTGAATTACAAATAATGTAATTCCGTCTCCATTACGGGCGAATCCGATCCGGACCAGAAAATAACCGATACCTCCTTAGTTATTTTCCAGTGTGATTTTCCGAGAAATTCCGAAAACCGAAAAATACCAACTTAGTTCCGAAAAATACACGGGAAAATCACGAGCGCGGGAAAACACTCGGATTCGAAAAACGACTCCTGATTTACCTTGAATTAATTACCCAAGATTAATTCAACAGTAAATCACGGTAAATAGGCTTTTACAGTCCGGTAAAAATCCAAAATTTTTACCCGGGCTGTTACAGATCGACATCCTCATCACAATTCATTAATTATCCATTTACTTATTCCAAAAGACTCAAAAAAACCGACACGGGGATAAACATCCCAAAAATACCAAACAAGCACCGGGATAGACATCTCGGGCCAAAACACAACAAAAGCACAGCATCCAACAATGCAACAACACCAAACACAATAACCGAGTAATAAGGCACATATTGAAGGAAATCCATCCTCACCTTGGCCGATTACTCAACTTCGGAAAATAATGTCCGGTCCGACGCCGGCTCCTCGGGAAACTGCCCGATACCCAAACCTATACGATAAAACAACATATACGCATAAATGCACATAATCGGTATACTATGATGCCCAAACTACGAAATTACCCATCCCGGTTCTTATCCGTTATTATTTCCATTTACCGAAAATATTTAACCATACGTATATCCGAATATAATTTCGGTACTGTATTTTAATTAAAATTCTTTTCAATATATATTTTCATAAAATAATTATAATCTTCCAAAATAATAATCATTATATTTTTTCCAGAGAAATAATAACTTATTTATAATTTCTAGAAAATATTTGTAGTATTTATCTTTTCTATATATATATACAATTTAATTTTTCAACACAAAACATAATTACTTTTAATTTTACAAAATACATACTTATATACATATACCAAAATAATAATTTTCCAGATGAAAATAATATTCATTTGAATTTCCAAAAATTAATTTCAAGTTACATATATATTTTTTCCAATTTAATAATGGTTTCCAAAACAAAACTTAATTATTTAACTAAGTAAATATTTTTATATTTTCACAAAAGTACCAGAATCAAATCGTCCATATTTTCCTCAAAATATCCATATATTTTTTTCAAAATCGATTTTATTCCAGGAAATAAATAGATATATATATATATTAATAATTAATTAATTTTTATTTTTTTTTACTGGACTGGGCCATGAACAGTAAGCCCATGCCCAGCCCAGGTCCAACCCATCAGAAATCAACCAGTAACCCAAGACCACTGGGCCAGGCCTGCTGGTCCAAGTCATCAGGCCCAAGCCCAAGACTCGAGCCCAGCTGTCGTGACCCAAGGTCATAACCCGACTTCGAAACGGGTCACTCACCCTTAACTCGGGTCGGTCGATGCAGCACTGGTCACGGCAAGGCGACGGCACGGAAGCGGGGGCGGCGACGCGAGCAGGGAACGGCGTGACGACGGAGGCACGGGAAGAAGGAGACGGCGGTGTCGGCGGCAACTCCTCCTCCTCTCTTTTCTTTTTTTTTTTATTTTTCTTCTCTTCTATTTTTCTTATTTTCTCTCTTCTTTCTTTTTTTTTTTTCCTCTCCTTTTCTTTTTCTCTCTTCCTCTCCACCGGCTTCTCTTTTAATCTGTTTTGTTGATTGTTTTTTTTTTTTTACTATTAGTCTTGTGAATCAAATAATTCAATTTCGTCCGTATTACGGGCGAGTCCGATCCGGACCAGAAAATAACCGATACCTTCTTAGTTATTTTCCGATGTGATTTTC
>JAKUCV010003599.1:0-48213 GCA_028386065.3 Turnera subulata
GGTTTGTTAAGCACCCGGAAGCTTAACGGTAGATAGTGAACTCTTCAAGTGTACCTTGAAGGACTGGATTAGCCACAAATTAGTTGTGTGTGAACCAGTATAAAAATCTCTTGTGTCCTTCTATTTTTCAATTCCGCACTTCATTTCCTGCAAAGTTTTAAATTTTCGGTCATAAGCTATTCACCCCCCCCTCTAGCTTAAGTCTATTGTTTCTAACAATGCTTGAATATTATATGGTTGTATAATGCTTTATGCCTAAGCATGCATATGATCATTCATAGGAAGATGTGTGTAGTGCGATCAATTTTTGGGATGAGATGTCGCTTTCATTATCGATGGTTTACATGGTTCTTGTGCTCTATCTATCCAACCACTCAAGTATTCTTCAACCTACCTTAGGATGGACGTGAATGCATTTGCTAAGTTGTGTGAGCTACTTAGAGTTAAGGGTGGGCTTAAATCAAATGGTGCGGTAGAGGTGGAGGAGCAGGTCGTGATTTTCACACATATCCTTGCACACCACGAGAAAAATAGGGTACTCCAGACTAGGTTCAAAAGATCAGGAGAGACAATAAGTAGGCATTTCCATGTAGTTTTGAAGGCTATCATTATGGTGCAAAATGACTTGTTAGTAAAACCAGAACCTGTTCCTGAGGATTGCAGTGATCATAGGTGGAAATGGTTCAAAAGGTGCTTAGGTGCACTAGATGGTTGCTACATAGATGTAACTACAGAAGTCTAGGTACCAAAGTAGGAAGGGTCATATAGCAACTAATGTGCTAGGAGTATGTAAACGAGACATGAATTTCATTTATGTCTTTCCTGGATGGGAGGTATCTGCAACTGATGCAAGGATCTTACGTGACGTGGTTGGGAGAAGGAATGGACTACAAGTCCCTCGGGGTAGGTTTTTAATCATAGCGTAGTACATAAAATTGGAACATGTTAAAGTGATCGTTTAATTAATAGAGCATGTGATGATGTTTTAGGTAATTATTATTTGGTTGATGCTGGAGATACCCATGGTCTTGGGTTTTTGGCCCTTTATAGGGGTGTGAGGTACCACTTGAGGGAATGGGCGACTAGTGGTACCAGAATGCCGAGGAACCGCGAAGAGTTCTTCAATATGAAGCATGCTATGGCAAGAAATGTTATCGAACGTGCTTTTGGTTTGTTAAAAAAAAGATGGGCAATTCTTAGAAGCCCATCTTTTTACCCAATAGTAACTCAAGGTAGGATCATCATGGCTTGATGCTTGCTGCATAACTTCATTAGGGCCACCATGGCTGTTGATCCGGAAGAAAACACTCCAACTGATGACCCGGCCGCGGATGGAGATGATACAGACGAACCCCCTCAGTATATTGAGACCGTCCACAAAACTCAAGAGTGGAATGAAGAGCGTGATGCCTTAGCACAGCAGATGTATGATGATTGGAGAGCAAGTCATGCATGTAATTAGACAAGCATTGTTGCATTTAAATAATTTCCCCCATTAACTATATTAAATATTTTTGCGGAGTTAATAATTGTGACCTAAAAAAATAATTTAATTTTTTGCCTCATAGAACTGTATTGGATTGATTCTATAATTGATTGTGTAATTGGTAGTTGGATTGATTGAGTGTGTAATTGATTGTGTGCTTGATTGTTGGATTGATTAATTGTGTAATTGGATGAGTTATTGTTATATTGTGTCTGCCATTTGTTGGATGTGTATGTATGGTTTATATGAATGCTTGTGCATAGTGTACCGATGGGAGATAGGAGGGTGTGGTCCGAGGCTGAGGTCGACGCATTTGTCGACATCCTGGACGAGCTGTTTGCTGAGGGGAAGATGGTGGATGCTGGGTCCTTCAGGCCTGGATCCATCACCCAGATTGTGACGAGGATGAATGCAAAGTTCCCCACTGCTGGTTTTAATGCCAACCATGTCCGCAACAAGAAGAAGAGGTTGAAGGCTAAGTTTTCTGCTCCTACGAACATGGCCAACACAAGTGGGTTCGGCTGTAATTCTGAGAAGTTTTTTGTCGAAGTGGATGCCCAAGACATCCTGGATGCATATCTGAAGGTAAGTTTGGTTTCTCTGGTTTCCTAAGCTTGCTTTCTTTTGTTCTGTTTATTTCAATACGCTTCTCCCTCACTGTATTGAATGGAATATGTTTTTTGTTAAAGAAATATCCTAGCCGGGAGTATGTTTGTGGCAGAGCCTTCCCCTAATTCCCAAAGTTGCAACGAATTTTTGGTCGTGATAGGGCCACGGAGGAATATACAGAAACTTCGGCAGATGCAGTCGGAGGAGGTGGCAGACACGATTAGAGTTTCTGCACAGTCACCCACTGCCAGCATGGGCACCACTGGAGCTGCACTCGGTGGTGGTGCCGCATCCTCTTCCGTGGCACCACCAGAGATGTCCATGGCATCCGGCTCATAGGGGAGCAAGAAGAGGAAGGCCCCTGCCAATGATGCTATGTGGGCTCTGACTGATGCCATCTGCAGTGGGTTTGAGAAGGCAGGCATGCATCTGGGTGACATTGCAACAGCCATTCGAGGGAAGGATTCGCCCCGTGCTTTGGGAGAGGAGCTGAGGAAGATGGGGATTTGTGTTTCAAAAGTGATTGAGGTCGTGAAGGCAATGGGTCGTCAATCCGAGTATGCCAACTATTTCTGGGAGCTGGAGCCAAAGCAACGCATTCAGTTTGTCGCCAGCCTGCTTGGGAAGTGAAGTTTGTAATGGGTATAGTAGGTGCTGCTATTTTTTATGCAGTTTCGCCTTTTGGAACATATGACAGTAGCCTGCTAACTACTTAGCGGCTAGAAACTAACCCACTCCACAGCTTAGATGCTTATAACTGCTTTTATAGTCATCTGTGCTATGCAATTTTGGACATTCTCGGCTAGTAAGTCATGGCATGATGCATTTTGTAAGTATTGGGTACATGTACTTGGTTATTTCCCTGGATGCTTCTCCTTGTGTGGTTCTTACGGTTGCGGTAATGAATGAATTATTGCTTGGTAGTTTCTTACAAGTAGTTGATGCGTGCTCTACTGTCGCAAATGGTTCCTGCAAGTGTACAGGGTAGTTGTAGTACTTTATCAAGGTCGTATCCACAGGGACTGAGTTGAGCCTGTGACTCCTTAATTCGATAAATTAGGCTTGAAACAATTAAACAAAAATGGATTAGGGGGTGAATGCTAATTGAAATTTAGAATAAGCAAGAAAATAGAAAGTAATAATATTGTTGAAGTAGGAAGAGATCAGAATTGGTGAAGTCTTAGGCATCCGGTGAAACGCCCGTGTCCCAATTTATTAATATGAGTTATAAATTAATTATAGATTGACCAAATTGCCCTTATCATTCCCGGGACACCCGTATCCCAAATTATCCATTAAAGAATATATAGCATGTGAAGTGACAAAAATGCCCCTCTACCCGGGATACAATATCAACAACATAATCAATGAACAATTATACAATAAATTTAACAACAACGAGTATGCAGCGGAAGACTACACATATGATGACATATATGTAGTGAACTCTATGGATCCGACCCGAGGAGAGGAAAGCACCGCCACCTGCTGATATGCACCACTGCTCAACGAACAGCTAACCTGTAAAAGGTCTGTGAGGGGGTGAGACCAACCACTGTCTCACCGCGAAAAAAAAAACCAATAATATACAATTACAAATCAACTACAGGTACACCGGCATCAAACAACAACAACCACAATACACAGAGCAAGACATCATCCGACTACAAACCATCACTTGTCATTACTTATATTATCATCTTTGTTATTAGGTTTAAATATTTTATTAGGGCCCTCTACTGTGTGCGTCGAGCTCGGTCCCGTCTCATGAGACAACCAGGCATAAGCCCAAATAAACCAGGCACGAAGCCCAAACATATCCATAGAGAGAGAGAGAGACAGAAAGAAAGAGGGAGGTAGAAAGGGGGAGGTAGAAGGAGGGAGGTAGAACCGGCCATAACAGACCCATATGCTAACCGCATATAATCCCGAGGGGTATTACTTCCCGCTCAAACCAACCGGTCAACAGCCCCACAGTAGAATTATTATAGTTCGTTATTCTCAATAATGTTTTAAGAGTTGTACCATAAGTGATGATCAAACAGTGTTGTGTGGATTTAATATCTTATCCTCAAGTCTGGGCCCTAGCCCACAGTCCACCACACAAACCACAATCTAAACCTCATGTGTTTATCATAACCAAACAAGTCATACTAGACAGGTACAATACATCACATCAGACAACAGGCCATATAATCAGGCACACCACGTCATAGGTAACATCAACATAATTCAGTTTGCAAATAGCAACAACAGCACAACAGGCAAGCATGCATACAGCATTAAAGACCAAACAAATAACACCACTTTATATTCCAAGACAATTAACCGAGCATTGTAGGCAGTAATGCATACAAAGGTTTATAAGTCCTCACCTTGGCCATAATAATTGCCTCGGAAGCCGAAGCCTTAACCCGCCTCAACATTCCTATGTCCATAACGTCCTACGAATATACACATCATATAAGATGCTTACCCATCACAAATAAATAAATGCATGCCAATGTATGATCTTGAGTTTATCCCGTAGCCTAAGGCCCGTTACTAACCATCAAGATCAAAACCCAACCAATCTCATAATCTTAGTCCAAGACTAAAGGTCCACTTAAATAAAATATTAGGTTTAACTCTCCTTTGGGCCTAAGGTCCATATCCATAATAGTTGTCAGTTTTAATTATCCATTGGGCCTAAAGCCCATTCCCATAATAGTCATTGGCCTAAAGCCCATCTTAAATACAAGCCAATGGGCCTAAAACCCACTTCAATAGTTATTGGGCCTAAAGCCCATCTTAAATACAAGCCATTGGGCCTAAAGCCCACTTCATTAGTTATTGGGCCTAAAGCCCATACACTCTCCGCTTAACATTTATTGGGCCTAGACTCGGCCCGTTAACATAGTCGTGCCAAATTGAACTCCCGAGCCCAACCTTTTCGGCCTAACAGTTCTAAACGCGTCGGAAATATATTCCGGCTGCGCCACTCAAAACTCGCACACCCGGTTTCCACTAAGTCCATAACGTTTTAATACATTAATTAATTTCATTTACACAACATGACATGTACAAAATCCATTAACGGCCAACACCGAGAATTACCATGAAATGCCGGAAAAGAAACTATGTCTTGCCGGAACAGCAACCCGAGCCTCGCCGGAAAATTTCCGAGCCTCGCCGGATTCCGGTCACCTCCGCCAGAAAATCCCGAAATGCCAAAGAATACGCAGAAAACTGCCCAAAAATCCGAACATCCAACAACGAAACTCAATTCAACCATCAACTCGCAGAAAAATCATTTAAACGAACAAGTAGAGAATGGAGCATCGGATTCTCACCAAAAAGAAACTCACTGTCCGAAACCGACTCTGTCAAACAGCACCAGATCCGAGCCTATCCAACCCGTAGTCGAAAACACCAACAACACAAACTCGCAGAAAGTTGACCAGCACAAGCCGGTTCTGGATCCGCACTCCCGCGCCTCTGGTCCTGTCACCCGAGCCAACCCTCCTCAAATCAATCCCACACCACCATCGACACAGCTGAACCAGCAAGCACAACACACCAACTCGCAGCCGTCCCCACACAAAACCAACACAAGACCCGCCGCCATAAGCCAACAACCGCACACACACACTCCACCACTCACGAACCCAGTGGTCATCCATAGACGAAGACAAACCATCAACGCCAGAGTCAAGAATAAAGAGAAGGAAATAAATGATAGGAAAAAGAAAGAGAGGAACCGAGAGAGGGGACAAGCTGGTGGCTTACCTCGTCGCGTTCGATCCTGGGTCGAGTCACACCCATTCTACACCGGCCTCCCCCTGCCTTCGATTAAAGCCACGGCAGCAGCCCCGTCCTTTGATGACGGTGGCGGCTCCTCGACGGTGTGTGGGAGAGGCGACCCGAGGAGGAAAATGGCGGCGATGGTGTTTAATCGAAGTAAAGGAGACGATGGTGGTTAAAAGAGAAGAAATTGAAATGAGAAGAGTTAATTCGGTTTGAGTGATTAAGGGTGAGAATGGAGGAGAGAAAATCGGGAGCAAACGTGGGAGAGGGAAGAGAAGATGGCAGCTGTTTGGGGAAAGGAAAGAAAAGAAAAAGAGAGGAGAGAGAGAGAAAAGAAAGACTTTATATGAGCACCCTAGGGTTAGGGTTTCCCGTGACCAAAACGACTCCCCAACCCGCGTTTTGGTCCTTATTCCGGTCAACTCCTCTCCCAAAAATCAAAACGCAACCTTATAAGAGTTTTATCCTTTGTATCCCCCAAAACGACGTAGTTTCAGTTAAAACAACACCAAAACCCGTGTTTTATACAAAATCAAAGATAAATTCTAATTAACCATAATTATGGATTAGTTCCCACATAGAAGAAATGCTTCCAAGGAAATAAAATTAATTCCCTTGACTATGAATTTCCGAAAATTCCTCGAGGGTAAAATCGGAAATAAAACTCTGAAAATTTCCAAAAATTCTATAAAAATAAATACCGAAAATTCGGGGCGTTACAGTTCTACCCCACTTAACAAAATTTCGTCCTCGAAATTTGCATACAAGTCAAGCAAACTTGTGCTTAACTCACACGAGTGTCACCCGGTATCAAAATACCGTCGGCCAAAACAACCAAGCAGAACCATCATGACCATCAAACATATTTCCAAACAAAAACTCCTATAAACCAAGACAATCATTGACTTAATTCAAACATGATCAAAAGCGTAAAGTCAAAGCACTAATACCATAATCCATAAACTATTTCATTTATCATCCCTCAGCCAAATACATCCAAACTTTTAGCACATTAAGCATATTCTCATATATCAAAAGCCAAAATTGTTACCTAAGTAACAAGATCATAACTCCTATTGTGAATATCTCACAACCAAAAATCCATAAACAATTTCATGACCTGAACCTCAATGTATTTTTTTTTCTATCACACACCAATTCCACCAAAAATCGAATATACATAAATCCTAGATCAAAACTTAGGCACTAGAAACGAATCGTCACCGAAATATCATAATTATAATTCAAAAACTTAGACTCCTCAAGACCCAAACATTCTTTCGTAACTCATACTCACGCTTATAATCTACTCCTCAAGTCACACTTAGCACGAACACCAAAATTTATTTGATAAGGAACTTAAAACATCATCACTGTACCTCTCCTCACATAATTAACAGACTAGCAAGTGAATCATCATACTCGAGATCACCTCAGAAGTCAACCCTCAATGTAAACCTATTTTCGAAATCCTCATCCGCACATGAACTATAACCTCAATAAAGATTCATGATCAAAACCTTATTTTCACAATCACCACTAATATCTCAAATCTCCACAAAGTTAAGTACCTCAAGTATCATTGAAACATAATTCACCAAATATACCATTAGATCAACCCCAATTTAATTTCAAACGTTATCATCTCGAACTCCGGACAGGATTAATTTCATATAATAATTCACAAGTAAATTCAAATCCTCCAGCTCAGCAAATCAGACCACAAACAACATGATCACCAAGATCACAAGAATTCAAATCCACAAGTATCACATAAGATCATCTCCTGACAGACTAATCATCCAAGCTCAGATCGATGGTTCTTACTTGTATTGGCCACTTCCACTCAGACAAGAAACACCAACAAAGAGTTCAGAGTCTGCACCGACTCTCACAAAACAGTGGATATTCCACAACTAAACCTTGCAACAGCCTAAGCCGTAAAGTTAAGCATATCATTTCAACAACAATACCGGGTCACCCCGACCCTCAGCAGGTGCGCGTCCTCCACCAGATCCATAGTACGACTCTCTATATGAATGCATTTGACAAATGCAACAACCGACTCAAACAGGAGCAGACATATGCACAGACGATCACAGAGCATATCAGAACATCCCCAAGGATCTACAGCCTGCTCCGCTACCAACTGAAACGTCCGTGTCCCAATTTATTAATATGAGTTATAAATTAATTATAGATTGACCAAATTGCCCTTATCATTCCCGGGACACCCGTATCCCAAATTATCCATTAAAGAATATATAGCATGTGAAGTGACAAAAATGCCCCTCTACCCGGGATACAATATCAACAACATAATCAATGAACAATTATACAATAAATTTAACAACAAGGAGTATGCAGCGGAAGACTACACATATGATGACATATATGTAGTGAACTCTATGGATCCGACTCGAGGAGAGGAAAGCACCGCCACCTGCTGATATGCACCACTGCTCAACGAACAGCTAACCTGTAAAAGGTCTGTGAGGGGGTGAGACCAACCACTGTCTCACCGCGAACAAATAAACCAATAATATACAATTACAAATCAACTACAGGTACACCGGCATCAAACAACAACAACCACAATACACAGAGCAAGAGATCATCCGACTACAAACCATCACTTGTCATTACTTATATTATCATCTTTGTTATTAGGTTTAAATATTTTATTAGGGCCCTCTACTGTGTGCGTCGAGCTCGGTCCCGTCTCATGAGACAACCAGGCATAAGCCCAAATAAACCAGACACGAAGCCCAAACATATCCATAGAGAGAGAGAGAGACAGAGAGAAAGAGGGAGGTAGAAAGGGGGAGGTAGAAGAAGGGAGGTAGAACCGGCCATAACAGACCCATATACTAACCGCATATAATCCCGAGGGGTATTACTTCCCGCTCAAACCAACCGGTCAACAGCCCCACAGTTGAATTATTATAGTTCGTTATTCTCAATAATGTTTTAAGAGTTGTACCATAAGTGATGATCAAACAGTGTTGTGTGGATTTAATATCTTATCCTCAAGTCTGGGCCCTAGCCCACAGTCCACCACACAAACCACAATCTAAACCTCATGTGTTTATCATAACCAAACAAGTCATACTAGACAGGTACAATACATCACATCAGACAACAGGCCACATAATCAGGCACACCACGTCATAGGTAACATCAACATAATTCAGTTTGCAAATAGCAACAACAGCACAACAGGTAAGCATGCATACAGCATTAAAGACCAAACAAATAACACCACTTTATATTCCAAGACAATTAACCGAGCATTGTAGGCAGTAATGCATACAAAGGTTTATAAGTCCTCACCTTGGCCATAATAATTGCCTCGGAAGCCGAAGCCTTAACCCGCCTCAACATTCCTATGTCCATAACGTCCTACGAATATACACATCATATAAGATGCTTACCCATCACAAATAAATAAATGCATGCCAATGTATGATCTTGAGTTTATCCCGTAGCCTAAGGCCCGTTACTAACCATCAAGATCAAAACCCAACCAATCTCATAATCTTAGTCCAAGACTAAAGGTCCACTTAATTAAAACATTAGGTTTAACTCTCCTTTGGGCCTAAGGTCCATATCCATAATAGTTGTCAGTTTTAATTATCCATTGGGCCTAAAGCCCATTCCCATAATAGTCATTGGCCTAAAGCCCATCTTAAATACAAGCCATTGGGCCTAAAGCCCACTTCATTAGTTATTGGGCCTAAAGCCCATACACTCTCCGCTTAACATTTATTGGGCCTAGACTCGGCCCGTTAACATAGTCGTGCCAAATTGAACTCCCGAGCCCAACCTTTTCGGCCTAACGGTTCTAAACGCGTCGGAAATATATTCCGGCCGCGCCACTCACAACTCGCACACCCGGTTTCCACTAAGTCCATAACGTTTTAGTATATTAATTAAGTGCATTTACACAACATGACATGTACAAAATCCATTAACGGCCAACACCGAGAATTACCATGAAATGCCGGAAAAGAAACTATGTCTTGCCGGAACAGCAACCCGAGCCTCGCCGGAAAATTTCCGAGCCTCGCCGGATTCCGGTCACCTCCGCCAGAAAATCCCGAAATGCCAAAGAATACGCAGAAAACTGCCCAAAAATCCGAAGATCCAACAACGACACTCAATTCGACCATCAACTCGCAGAAAAATCATTTAAACGAACAAGTAGAGAATGGAGCATCGGATTCTCACCAAAAAGAAACTCACTGTCCGAAACCGACTCTGTCAAACAGCACCAGATCCGAGCCTATCCAACCCGTAGTCGAAAACACCAACAACACAAACTCGCAGAAAGTTGACCAGCACAAGCCGGTTCTGGATCCGCACTCCCGTGCCTCTGGTCCTGTCACCCGAGCCAACCCTCCTTAAATCAATCCCACACCACCATCGACACAGCCGAACCAGCAAGCACAACACACCAACTCGCAGCCGTCCCCACACAAAACCAACACAAGACCCGCCGCCATAAGCCAACAACCGCACACACACACGCCACCACTCACGAACCCAGTGGTCATCCATAGACGAAGACAAACCATCAACGCCAGAGTCAAGAATAAAGAGAAGGAAATAAATGATAGGAAAAAGAAAGAGAGGAACCGAGAGAGGGGACAAGCTTGTGGCTTACCTCGTCGCGTTCGAGCCTGGGTCGAGTCACACCCATTCTGCATCGGCCTCTCCCTGCCTTCGATTAAAGCCACGGCAGCAGCCCCGTCCTTTGATGACGGTGGCGGCTCCTCGACGGTGTGTGGGAGAGGCGACCCGAGGAGGAAAATGGCGGCGATGGTGTTTAATCGAAGTAAAGGAGACGATGGTGGTGAAAAGAGAAGAAATTGAAATGAGAAGAGTTAATCCGGTTTGAGTGATTAAGGGTGAGAATGGAGGAGAGAAAATCGGGAGCAAACGTGGGAGAGAGAAGAGAAGATGGCAGCCGTTTGGGGAAAGGAAAGAAAAGAAAAAGAGAGGAGAGAGAGAGAAAAGAAAGACTTTATATGAGCACCCTAGGGTTAGGGTTTCCCGTGACCAAAACGACTCCCCAACCCGCGTTTTGGTCCTTATTCCGGTCAACTCCTCTCCCAAAAGTCAAAACGCAACCTTATAAGAGTTTTATCCTTTGTATCCCCCAAAACGACGTAGTTTCAGTTAAAACAACACCAAAACCCGTGTTTTATACAAAATCAAAGATAAATTCTAATTAACCATAATTATGGATTAGTTCCCACATAGAAGAATTGCTTCTAAGGAAATAAAATTAATTCCCTTGACTATGAATTTCCGAAAATTCCTCGAGGGTAAAATCGGAAATAAAACTCTGAAAATTTCCGAAAATTCTATAAAAATAAATACCGAAAATTCGGGGCGTTACATCCGGGGTTCACATGTCTTGCTTTTATGCTCTAAATTGATCAAAACCATCATAACAGGCTGAGCCTGTTTGACGCCCTCTGTTTAATGAGATATCTTGAAGGGGCTCCCAACCTAAAGTACTACCAATGGCTTTCGATCTTATTGATAGTTCCCCAAGCTTCTATCTACCCCCTGTCACTAGAATAGATGTCCATTTAGGGGTGAAGTTTAGTGTTGGTTCTAGGTACCCACAGTCTCTCCCTATTTTCTTTCGAACAACAAGGGAGTGAAGGCTGACTATTGTTGGTCTAGCACACTTGACTTCTCCTTTCGGTCCTTCACCAAGCTGCTACTAGATTAAAAATAGGCTACTCAATAATCAATCAAGAATGAGATTAAATGTGGTGTCATTCTTCTTGACTGTGTCGTAATAGGCTGAGCCAATGCTGAGCGGCTGGGCTTGTCGAGAACATAAAGTCAATTACACAGATCAGTTGTTGCAGGCACTCTCAACCTATACTGAACCCATTTGTTTTAACTCATAGGTGAGTCCCAAGGCTCTCACTCATCCTTATCATTTCGCATCGGTCAAACCAAAGGGATTAAGATTGGTGTTGAGGCTAATTCCTCAATTAGTTCCTAACTCCTATCAAAAGCAAGAAACTAAGGGTAGGCTGTTGAGGTTCCAGTAACTATGGCTTCTCCTTTTGGTCCTTCACCTAGCTACCTATCATCATGCAAGGGTTTGGCCAGAACTCAAACATGTATCAAGTGTGCAACAACTAAAACAAGAAAAAATGGGTTAAGAGCATAAGATGAGCAATTTATTACATAAAAACCAGAGACATGTTGTACCCCTTCAACCTAAGAGGGGTTGTTTAATTCATGCTCAGAATTACATAAACAAAGAAAACAAAGGTGAGCATAAGGTTTGGAACGGAATGGAGGTTAGGGGCGACACAATTTCTGCAACAAAAGTTGCAGAATCATGCACCCCCATGAAAACCCAAAGTTCTGGGTTTTTTAACCCCTGTTCCAGACCTTCAAATGTGTTTGATTGAGAGGTGAATTCGATGTCTGTTCTTTCTTCCTTCTTCTTATTTATAGGCGCAGATTCTCTTCTTCTCTCTTCCCCCACTTGCTGGAAGGTATGGAAGTTGGGCATGTTGAATTTCAATTGCCCATCTTGCTCCTCCAGGTAAGGTACCATGGGAGGAATGCCGATAGGGTGAGTTCTTCAGATCTGCAAATTTTTAGAAGACTTTAAGGGAGGATAATAGTTCTTTAATTGCAATATTCTTTGGGTGTAATGATTATCCCCTCTTTCCCATGCCTAAAGTCTTCTGAAAAGTTCAGGTTATAATTGCAGAGTTGAAAGTTTCGCAAGTGGTGAAGCTCTACAAGTGGCTGAGTTTTAAATTTATTTTTCGCTTTTTTCTGGTCATCTGCAGATTCCACAGGCTGATCCTGTGCTGGGCCTGTGCCTGAGGCTATGTGCAATCTTTTTCCATTCTTCTCTACAATTGAATCCAGCTCCTCTTGCGATTGATGTGGTGGCATGATGGCTTTGTGGATCAAGGCAAAGGTGGTGAAATCCAGTGGATAACTTGTGGTTGGAGAGGGATTTGTGGCCTTTTACTAATTCTGCAATGAACAACAGGCTCATGCTGTGCCAGAGGCTGTTTTTTCGATTTCTCCAGTAAAATCTCTAAAATCCTTCAAAATGCACTTGGAATCACTAATCATGCAGTAAGGGATGGAAGTTAAGGGAATATGATGAAATAATGCAAGGCAAGGCATATAACCATGATGAATTTAGAGCAATTATATCTAAAATCATGTCTAAAACTATGCATATTTCATGTGCATCAAAATATCCCAAACTGAAGATTTTGCTTGTCCTCAAGCAAACAGAAAAAAAAAGAAGGCGTGATTTTGAAAGGAAGTAAAGACAATTCCAATGCATCAGATTTTCACTAGGTTTCTTCCTTGTGATGTCCCAATTTAGACATCCTCTTAATTTTTTCTTCAAACCTGCATCGATTCTATTCAAATTCCTTGTCAGTAGTTTTTGTCATAAAATTCACAGGAATAATTTTGCAACTGGCCTCCATTCCTTCTATCAATTGAGGAATTAGTTAAAGATTGAAAAGTGAAAAACAATACCTCATGTGCAGACCCATTACCTCTTGTCTTCACTAATATGGATAAGTCATCAAGCTGGGATCACTAGAACTTTATGTTGTATTGAGGTTGGGTGAGGGTTGTCAAAGGAAGGTGGATGGTTTTTGTAAAGGTCAATGGCTTGTGAACTCAATTCTTTTTGTACTTGTTTATGAACAGCCTGAGACTGTGTAGAGGCTATTTGACCTTGTATTTTCTGCGGTCTTATGCTATTCAGCAACTGTGTCCCAATACTTCAGCCACTCTTGATGTAACCACTGACTCCAATAGATGGATTGGATTTGTGTTCTTGGGTGGAGTATGATTTTTCAGATGTTGCCTTTGTCCTTCCTCCCTTTCTTTATTTTGTTTTTCTTTTCTTCTCTCTTTTTTTTTTCTTCTTCCCATATATTTCATTTTCTCTTTTTCTTTTGCAAGGGAGGAGAGAGTACATGTATTTGGTGGCATTCTGAATTTTGCACAGGCTGAGTATGGGCAATCTCATTTTCTAAATTTGCTCAAATCTTGTTCACGGGCTCATCGATGGGGCGAGGCTATTTGAAGGAATTTGTGTCCTTAGACACTAATGGCCCCTGTTCTAGCTGCAAATGGTTGAGGTGGAATGTGCAGGATAAATGAATGAAATAGGGCCATCATAATTGGCTCAAATGGGGTTGCAAGGGTTTGATGAGTGTGGTGTGGATTTGGTGTGACAAAGAAGGCCTAGATCCTTTCGTTGCTTGAAGATTCTGTTTTAAATTTCGCCTTGACAGAGGTAAAGGCCTATTCTAAGGTAGACAGGCTAATCCTGTTTCGTTTAGAAAAATTTTTAACAAGATCCATCTCATGTGACAGAATTCATGGAATGCAGTTGCTTGATTTTCCTGTTCTGCTCGTTTTGCAAAAATAAGATAAGTCATGAGATTAGAATCTGAGCAGTGTTAAATGGAACAAGAGAAGGTGCATAAATATAAAGACAGGCTCATACTGGGAGAAACTTAATAGAAATAACTAAAAATTAGAATTGCATTAAACGAACATCATAACATACACAGAGGCAAAATTTGGAATTGCATTAAATGAACATCATATCATACACGGAGGCAAAATTGCACCTTAAAATATCCCAAACTGAAAACTTGCAGTGTCCTTACTGCCAAAACTAAACAAAAAGAAGGGTGCAATGCCGGAACAAAAATACGCAAAGTAAACAACATAACCGAAAATCAAAAGATAAAAGTGCTAGTCTAAGATGGATAAACACAAAATACTCCAAACTGAAAGTCAAGCTATGTGGTGTGGGGTTAGTTATCCTAAACTAGACTCTAAGGTATTGTAGTAATGGGGTGGGAGTGAGGTGTTAGATCAAGGCGGAAGTTCGACACAGGCTCAGCCTGTGGTGAGCCTGTGTAAGCATTAGAATACCCTTTTTGCAAAATAATTAAGGTTAATTATCAAAAGGGTACAGAAGAACTTCCATGATAAATTTCTGACTTGATGATTCCCTCCTCCATCGATTGCAATACGTGATTATTAAAAACAAAAGAAAACACACAAAGAAAAGCAAAAACAACCAAAGAAGAAAAGTAAAGAAACTTGGAAGTTACCGCCCTGGTTTTCACCAAGTGTGCGCTTCTTTTACGTCTTTTAGCTGGACGCCCTCCTTGTTTAAGAGGTATGAGGGTTTTGGAAAGGTTGAATCTCCCTAAATAGGCCCATGGTAGGGTGATAAATTTTCAACCTTCTTTGATGGGCTATGAACGGGCTGACCCCGTCACCATCAATCTCCATCTCTCCATAAGGGAAACAATGAAGAATAGTAAATGGACCAGACCACTTGGATCGTCTTGTACCCTGGAAAAGGACTTGGTCTTCCTTCTTGAAAGCGCGCTTGATGTTTTGACCATTGTGCCTTTTTATGGTTCTCTCCTTGTAAACTATGCCATTCCCATTCATATCCAAATGAACTTCGTTCAATTCTGGAGGAAGAGATTTTATCTCAATATTTGGTACAAAATCATCAACTCCAGTTTGATTGATAGGTGGTTGCTGCTGAATAGGCTGCTGGACAGGGTGGGCCTGTTGTATTGACTTAATGTTATTATCAACAGTTTCAACCTGGCAGCAGGTGCCGAAGCTCAAATCTGACTTAGGGATCTGGAGCATATTGAAATGCATCGTATTTCTCCAATTCTCAGTGTCACCGTTCCTTCCTCAACATCAATCAATGCCCTAGTCGTGGCAAGAAATGGACATCCTAAAATGATAGGTGTGTGGACAGCCAATGCCATTTCTATGACCACAAAATCAACAGGAATATAAAAGTAACCAACCTTTACGGGCACATCCTCTAATACTCCCACAGGATACACAAGAGAGCGGCCAGCAAGTTGCATTGTCATCCTTGTGGGCTTGATATCTCCAAGGTCCATGCCTTGAGTAAAGGATAGTGGTAACAGGCTGACACTGGCTCCTAGGTCACATAGGTCTCCTTCAATCTTCTTATTCCTAATGTGATAAGGTATTGTAAAGCTTCTTGGGTTTGAACATTTTGTGGGTGGACGGTGTTGAATGAGAGCACTCCCTTAGGCTGTCATGGCTACAGTCTCAATATCATCAATAGTTCTCTTCTTTGTCAAAATATCCTTGAGGAATTTAGCATAAGAAGGCATTTGTGTGACCATATCACTGAAAGGCACATTGACATATAACTTACTCAGCATTTCCTTAAACTTACGGAATTGCTTCTCCAGCTTGGATTTTTGGTATACTTCTAGGTATGGGAGAGGAGGTTGGTAAGGTTGAACAGTCTGGGGCTGTTTCTCAGCTCTCTTTGTGCTAACAGGCTCAATCACAGACTCAGCCTGTGTCTGCACTGTTTGTTCCAAGTTGGAAGTTGATGCTGGTTCCTTGATTATCTCCACAGCCTCAGGCGGTTTTGGCACTGTCTCTCTTAATTCTCTCCCACTGTGAAGGATCACAGCGTTGCAATGTTCAACCCTTGGATTTTTTGTTGGTTTTCCTGGAAGAGTTCCTTGTTGAGTAGTGGACAGTATGGCTTATTGAGCAATCTGATTCTCGAGAATTCTTTTGTGGGACTTGATTTGTCTAATCTCCTCGTTCATTTTATTTTGGTTCTCGAGAATGGATTGCAACATGCTCATCATGTCTTGATGTTCAGCATGATATCCACCATGGTTTTGTGTAAATTGAGCCTATAGTGGATTCCTTTCTTCGTTCAGTGATCTCCAAGAGAATTTTGGGTGATCTCTCCAAGCTGGGTTGTAAGTATTCCCATATTGATTTTGTGTTTGCTGGATATAGTTGGCTTGCTCAGAATCACATTCGGCAAAGAGTGGGCAACTAGATGTACCGTGAGGTCCTCCGCATCCTTCACAGGCTGAGCCTGTGACTGCAACTGTCTTGACTTGAGCAGCCCCTAATTGCTTTCTGAAGGCTTCTATTTCCGCCTCTAGCTTGGTCACCCGATCTACAACAATTATTCCAGAGGCCTTGACTCCCCTAACTTGGGTCTTCCTCTTGGACAGGGCTTCAAGAATGGAGACTCCATCATTATAGTCTTTGTCCAAGAATGCACCATTGGCCATCTTATCCAAGGTGCTCTGATCTTCGTTGCATAGGCCGCAGTAAAACTGTTCAAGCTGCACGGCCTCGTCAATTCGGTGGTTTGGGCATCTCCTTAGTAATCCCTTGAAACGCTCCCAAGCATCTCAAATTGATTTATCATAGCGTTGAGAGAAACCAATGAGCTGTTGCCTCAAACTTGCAGCCTTGCTTGAGGGATGGTATTCCTTCAAGAAAGCTCTGACTAGGTTGTCCTAGTCAGTAAAATGGCCTGCTTCATGGTTGTTGAGCCATTCGAATGCTGCATCTCTGAGTGAGAATGCGAACACTCTCATGTATAGCTGCTCCTTGGTCATCCCTGCTATGTTCACAGTGCTACACACCCGCAGAAAATTCTGCAAGTGCGAGTTTGGGTCTTCAGAGGGGGTGCCTCCAAAAGTGCGCCGCTCCAGCATGCTCAACAAGTTGGTTCTGATCTCATATGGAGCATCTACATCTGGAATGGCTATGCTGTTGTGGATTATAGTGGTTGGTGGTTGTAGGAGCTGTGACATGGGGATGTAGGGTCAAACAGGCTGAGTCTGTTCAATGCCCTGGTCCTCTCCATCATTGCGTCTGTCCGCTATGTTTTGTTGCTTATGCTTGTTCTTCTTGCGAATCTGGCGGGTTGTCTTTTTGATCTCCTGATGGAAGATTAGAGTTGGTTGCTTGCTCCTGGTTTGGGGCATGCACCACCTGAAAACTTCAAACTAGAAAAATAAAAGGATTAAAATATAAAAAGCCTAATAAATCAAAAATAAAAGCAATAGAATCAAGCGCCAGTCCCCGGCAACGGCGCCAAAAACTTGATGCGTGCTCTACTGTCACAAATGGTTCCTGCAAGTGCACAGGGTAGTTGTAGTACTTTATCAAGGTCGTATCCACAGGGACTGACTTGAGCTTGTTACACCTTAATTAGATAAATTAGGCTTGAAACAATTAAATAAAAATGGATTAGGGGGTGAATGCTAATTAAAATTTAGAATAAGCAAGAAAATAAAATGTAATAACAGTGTTGAAGTAGGAAGAGATCAGATTTGGTGAAGTCTTATGCATCCGGGGTTCACATGTCTTGCTTTTATACTCTATATTGCTCAACAGCATCATAACAGGCTGAGCCTGTTTGACGCCCTCTGTTTAATGAGATATCTTGAAGGGGCTCCCAACCTAAAGTACTACCAACGGCTTTCGATCTTATTGATAGTTCCCCAAGCTTCCATCTACCCCCTGTCACTAGAATAGATGTCCACTTAGGGGTGAAGTTTAGTGTTGGTGCTAGGTACCCACAGTCTCTCTCTATCTTCTTTCGAACGGCTAGGGAGTGAAAGCTGACTATTGTTGGTCTAGCACACTTGGCTTCTCCTTTCGATCCTTCACCAAGCTGCTACTAGATTAAAAATAGGCTACTCAATAATCAATCAAGAATCAGATTAAAAGTGGTGTCATTCTTTTTGACTGTGACGCAACAGGCTGAGCTAGTGCTGAGCCTGAGGCTGGGCCTGTCGAGAACACAAAGTCAATTACACAGATCAGTTCTTACAGGCGCTCTCAACCTATATTGAACCCATTTGTTTTCACTCACATGTTCCTCCCAAGGCTGTCACTCATCCTAATGCTTTCGCATCGGTCAAATCAAGGGGATTAAGATTGGTGTTGAGGCTATTAGTATTGGTGTTGAGGTTAATTCCTCAATTAGTTCCTAACTCTTACCAAAAGCAAGAAACCAAGGGTATGTTGTTGAGGTTCCAGTAACTATGGCTTCTCCTTTCGGTCCTTCACCTAGCTACCTATCATCATGCAAGGGTTTGGTCAGAACTCAAACATGTATCAAGTGTGCAACAACTAAAACAAGAAAAAATGGGTTAAGAGCATAAGATGAGCAATTTATTACATAAAAACCAGAGACATGTTGTACCCCTTCAACCTAAGAGGGGTTGTTTAATTCATGCTCAGAATTACATAAACAAAGAAAACAAAGGTGAGCATAAGGTTTGGAACGGAATGGAGGTTAGGGGCGACACAATTTCTACAACAAAAGTTGCAGAATCATGCACCCCCTTGAAAATCCAAAGTTCTGGGTTTTTTAACCCTTGTTCCAGACCTTCAAAGGTGTTTGATCGAGAGGTGAATTCGATGTCTGTTCTTTCTTCCTTCTTCTTATTCGTAGGCGAAGATTCTCTTCTTCTCTCTTTTCCGACTTCCTGGAAAATATGGAAGTTGGGCAAGTTGAATTTCAGTTACTCATCTTGCTCCTCGAGATAAGGTACCATGGGAGGCGTGCCGATAGGGAGAGTTCTTCAGATCTAAAAATTTTTAGAAGACTTTAAGGGAGGATAATAGTTCTTTAATTGCAATATTCTTTGGGTGTAATGATTATCCCCTCTTTCTCATGCCTAAAGTCTTCTGAAACGTTCAGGTTATAATTGTAGAATTGAAAGTTTCGCAAGTGGTGAAGCTCTGCAAGTGGCTGAGTTTTAAATTCATTTTTCGCTTTTTCTGGTCATCTGCAGATTCCACAAGCTGAGCCTGTGCTGGGCCTGTGCCTGAGGCTTTGTGCATTCTTTTTCCATTCTTATCTGCAATTGAACCCAGCTCCTCTTGCGATTGATGTGGTGGCATGATGGCTTTGTGGATCAAGGCAAAGGTGGTGAAATCCAGTGGATAACTTGTGGTTGGAGAGGGATTCGTGGCCTTTTACTGATTCTACAATGAACAACAGGCTCGAAACAGGCTCATGTTGTGCCAGAGGCTGTTTCTTCGATTTCTCTAGTAAAATCTCCAAAATCCTTCAAAATGCACCTGGAATCACTAATCATGCAGTAAGGGATGTAATTTAAGGGAATATGATGAAATAATGCAAAGTAAGGCATATAGCTATGATGAATTTAAAGCAATTATATCTAAAATCATGCCTAAAAATGTGCATATTTCATGTGCATCAGCAATATTCTATATGTTTTTTGGCATTCTTTTTCATGCAATTGGTAGTTTGGTAAGTTGGTATGTTGAACATGCTTGCTTCATTGAAGTCGGGTATACATAGTTATTGCTTGTTTTTCCTCCTGTCAATTTTTGGTTAAGTAATTGGCGGTGTTGTGTTATTTGTTGTTATGTTGATGTTGGCAGTGTCTAAGTAATATGTTTGCTTGAACGAAGTCTTATTTATGGATGTTGATGACATGGTTAGTGGCAAGTACTTAGGCAGATTGGAATGGTGGTTGGATTGAAGTTGTCTTGTGGATGTTCGTGTTATTGGTGTTGTAACCATGATTTGGGCATGTGTAGGTGCGAGCCATGGGCAAATATAAGTATTATGTTGTGTATAACGGGAGACGCAATGGTGTTTACGAAAATTGGGACGAGGTTAAGCTGCAAATTGATTCCTTTCCGCATGCCAAATTCAAAGGTTTCAAAACCTTACAGGAAGCACAAGTTGCATATGTGTTAAGCGAGCAACAATGGGTGCGTGACAACATGTTTTCGATGACTCTCCATCAAATCCGAGCGCAAATGTGGGTGTGCCCTCAAATATACGAATGCCTAGGACCAACTTTGAGGACGTGAGAGTTGCTTTGGATGGTCATGTGAAGCACATAGACTTGCTCAAAATGGCATTTGGGTTTGTCTTAGCATTAGTCGTCATGGCCATTGTGAAGAATTTGTAATCACTAACAAAGAGTATTACAAATTCGATATCCATACCTTTTTTTTAACTTACAACTCTTCCAATCTATGTAACGTAACAATATTTCACCAACTTACGGATGTTTAGGGATTGGAAGAGAACGAATTTAGTAGGTATATAAATTTTACCTTTCACTCTCAATTAATGGTTAGTTAAAACAAATATAAATCCATATGGGCAAAAGTGGAATGGATCAAAAAAAAAATAATTTCATTACACAGGAGGAGTAATAGAAACATCCGTAAATTTTTTTTATTTCATACAAATTTTAATGACAAATACATTGTCACATACCCAAAATGATCTTATCAATAAATAAAATATAGTTTCTCCATCTTATATATCTTCATTAACTCTTAAAATATTCTTTATTCTATACTTAACCACTTCTTCCAGCTCCAAGGGCAATTTTGATATTATTGTATTTAGTTCCTAACTCTGTACAGCTAACCAAACATGATTTAGTATAACAGTCTCAATCTCTATCCACTAAACCAAACGCTTCATTGGACAGGATAATTGTCCAATACAGTCTATTCCAGTCCAGTCTAGTCCTGTCCAGCGTTCCAAACGCATAGCTGTAACACACTGCAGCACACTAATTTGAAAAGTATGATGGCATCCCCCGACTTTGCTTTGGTCGCGAATTTGGATGAGTGGTTTAGGATTGGAGTTGTGGCCTTGTGGGTATTTTTAAAATTCCGATGTGCTTAGGGACTAAAATATAAATATTCAAATTTTTAGATAAACTCGACTCCCTTTATCCTCATCCTTTTAATTTTGCCGCTGCTACCAACTCAATAGAGATATCTCAATTTTCTTGCTACAACTTTCTATAGTTGATCATTTTTGCAAGAGCGCTTCTAGAAAATGACATTTCATTTACCAATTATAACCTATATAATATATACACATACACATAATCCTCTTCTCAATTTTAGTACTAATTAATTGAGGTAGATGCTGTCATGTGGAATGAAGTCCAACATATTCAAAAGACCGTGTGCATATAAGGAAGAAGCCAAGTTATGGTAACAGGACATTTATTATAGGAGCCTAATATTAGAAGGTGCCACTTTATCTTTGCAATGCAGTTAACTCCACACAACTAATGCCTCTATACGGCTCTGCTGAGTGGACCAATTGCTCATTCCATCCCCCTTCAAAAGCAACCAAATTTAGGTGTATTTTTTCTTCTATATCATGTAAAATTTCCCCTCATTTCCAATCCTGATTGGAGCCTAAGTTCTCATAAATCCATAGTAGAGATGGCAAATTCACATCAAGATACACTACAACAGCCCTTTCTCCAACCTTTATCACCCAAGTCCACCAGGAAACTTAGAGATGAACCAAACAACAGTGAGCTTGAAAGCATATTATCCGACTCCAAAGAGCCACTCATGAAGCGTCTAGGCAAGGCAACATGGATTGAATCCAAAATTCTGTTCAAAATTGCAGCACCAGCAATTATTGTTTATATGATCAATTATCTCATGACATATTCCACTCAAATCTTCTGTGGCCACCTTGGCAACCTTGAGCTTGCTACTGCTTCCCTAGGTATTAGCAGCATCCAATTAGCATATGCTATCATGGTATGTATGAGATATATGTAATATATATTAAAATTTTCTTAAGTTTATTTATGTACGTTTTATAAAAAAAAAATGTATTAATATTTATCTTTTTCTTCTGTTTTTCCGTTTCCATTCTTTAATTAAACAGCTAGGAATGGGAAGTGCGGTTGGGACTTTGTGTGGACAAGCATATGGTGCACAAAGATATGGGATGCTAGGCTTATACCTCCAAAGATCAACAATTCTGCTATGCCTCACAGGGGTCATCCTCACTCTCCCTTATATCTTCTGGAAACCAATATTGATCTTAGTAGGGGAACCCCCGGTGATTGCATCCACATCGGCAAGTTTTGTCCGTGGCCTTATTCCTTTAATCTTTGCATATGCAATGAATTTCCCCATACAAAAGTTCTTGCAATCTCAAAGCATAGTGGCCCCGTGTTCCTACATATCAATAGCTGCTTTCTTTATTCATATTCTGATGAGTTGGGTGGTGGTTTACAAAGTTGGGGTAGGGATGTTGGGTGCAGCCCTTGTTCTGAGCCTGTCATGGTGGATTGTGGCTGGGGCTCAGATTGTGTACATAATGTTTAGTGATAAGTGCAGGCAGACATGGGATGGTTTTAGCATTCAAGCATTTTCGGGATTGTGGGATTTCTTGAAGCTGTCAGGTGCCTCTGCAGTAATGTTGTGCCTTGAGGTTTGGTACTATCAAATTCTTGTTCTGATTACTGGTATGCTGGACAACCCTGAGCTGGCTTTAGATTCTCTCTCTGTCAGGTAATCAAGAAAACACAAAACACTCTTTTAGAACTCTTTTTTGTCTTCTTCATGATTAATTGTATATATGTACACACACACACACAGAGTTGTCTCTTCTGCATTATTTAGCTAACTATGCACAAGTCACACCTGTTGTTTTGAAATTTTGTACATAGCTAGGGTCTGCTATAATTGATCATTTGTTTTTACACATTTAATCAGACCTCACCGCATTGCCAATAATATATATATATATATATATATATATATATATATATATATATATGTTTTTTTTTTTAGCAGAGCATTGCCAATAATATATGCTCTTATAATCTTTTAATAGTAGACCACTTCCAGGTATATATCATATTAACTCTTACACTACTTACGAAAGAATCATTAATTCGTGACTAATCCCTATCTATTCTGGCACACCTGCCAATCCCCTTTTAAATTAATACTTGAGACTTTTCTCTTTTTTAACTGTAATACTTGAGACATAGCTGTGCATTGCATATGATAACAGTGATATAATTAAAATAAAGGACCAAAGACAGAAAATAATAACAATTTGAAAAGTGCCAGCTTTACTATGATAGAGAATGTGTGAATTGCACGCTAGATTTTGCCATGCACCTTCTCAAGCAACCCCATATAGTTTAATCTTCATGTCTATAGGTAACGTATCTAAGGGGAAAAGAAAAAGAAAAAGACCAGCAAGAATTACTATTAGTGTTGGCAACTAATTAATTCAATTAATGTTTATACTACTTGGTAATGGATTAATAAATGGGAGTCATATGATTGCTTGCAGCATGACGATTGTTGGGTGGGTGCTTATGATCGCCGTTGGTTTCAATGCAGCTGTAAGGCGAGTTAGTTTTGTAAGAATATATATATATTCAATGGCTCAATCAATTTAGTTTTATTTCATTAATTCATGTATTGTGATATATTTGTTTTGATGGCGCATGCAGCGTGAGGGTAGGCAATGAAATTGGAGCTGGGAATCCAAAGTCTGCAGCATTTTCAGTTGTAGTGGCAACTTCTGTGTCTTTTATTATGTCTTTGATATTTGCATTGCTGTTGCTGGCTCTTCGAAATGTCTTTAGTTATGCCTTCACAGAGAGTGAAGATGTGGCTGCTGCTGTTTCTGATCTTTGTCCATTGCTAGCTATTACTCTCATCCTCAATGGACTTCAACCTGTTTTGTCTGGTAAGTAATTAAGGCGTGTTAATCACTAGTAACAATTAATTTGCAAAAAAAAAAAATTAATTAAACCAGTGTCATTTAATCAACCCAAAAAAATACGTTTTGTTAATTAACTAATTGTGAGATTAATTCCATGTTTTTTATTAAGGTGTGGCTATTGGGTGCGGTTGGCAAGCTTTGGTAGCATACATTAATGTGGGTTGCTACTACATTATTGGATTGCCACTGGGTTGTCTCCTGGGTTTCCACTTCGGGTTTGGTGTTAAGGTAAATAAATTAACTTACCTTTTCCTTTTTGTGCATTTACTGAGAATCAGATTACAGGAACATTTCATTTTTCATTTCTAGTCCCCTAATTAGATACTGTGAAAAGAATTGAAATTATACCAATAATTCTGAGATATATATATATATATATATATATATATATATATATATCAGGGGATATGGTCAGGGATGGTTGGTGGGACAGCATTGCAGACCATTATTTTGCTATGGATTGTATTTCGAACGGATTGGAATAAAGAGGTAAAATCCTTGACTTGATATTAATTTTTCTCTGATTGTTTTTTCTTTTTAAATCTGAACAACAAAAGCACACTTATTGGGATATCATTATTAAGGCTTTGTTCCACATTTCTTATGTATCAATTTGGGTTATTCCTTCGACAAAAAAAAAAAATTGGGTTATTCCTTCAAGCAATTGGGAAAAAAAAATCAATATTGAGTATATCGAGTGGATGTGACAAATTGGCAATGCTTGTGACTCCATGTACATACAAAAAAATTTTTATGCAGTTCATATGATATGGCATATTTTTAATGACGCGGCATTAACTACAGGATATATTTCTTCAACTTTGTTGTTAATTATAACTGAGCAGGCTATTAGCCTAAACTGGGCCTACACAGGCGAGTATATTTTTTCTTCAATTGCAGTAATTTTTTCTGTTCACTATTAAAATGCAGGTCGCAGAAGCATCCAAGAGGATAGGCAGGTGGGAGCAGGAGAAAGAATCCCTTCTGGAATGAAAAAGCAGAGATGTTTACCACCTGTATTTTTGTACCCATTTGTGATTGAAGGCTGCAATTTTTTCTTTTATAAAAAAATAATTATCAAACTTTAACATCCCCAAGATCTTTTTTTCCCAGACTGGTTCCAGTTTTCAATTTTCCTTTCTATGTGAATATAGTGGGTGAATCTCCTAATGAAGATTTTCTATATACACAAAGACCCAACCGAGATCTCACTTAAACAAAACCAAATCACTTATCACTTGGACCAACCCACATTGGTTATGAAATAAAGATTCTGTTATCACTTGGACAAACCTCTAAGCCATGTTTAGTCACAGAACAGCCTTCCAAACTGTGCTAGAAGAGACCCAAGTTTCATACAATTTAGAGCAACGTAATATCACCAAATACCTGACCCAGGATGTAACAACCAACTGGTGTTTAACAAGTATAAAAATTGAAACAAAGATAGCAACACCTGAAACCGTGATAAAGCCAAATATTGAAACAAGGAAGTACTATAACATCTGGCTTTACAAATGCATAGGCATAACAATCATCCCATGTGTTCAGTATTTCAATCCCACCAAATATAAAGAGCATTCCTCCCATGAATGAGAACCGATATGAATCTAAGCTTTTCTTGTCCTGTGGAGTTCAATACAGAGAACTAAACATAAAACTAAAGCAGCCACACTCCAGAGGAAAAAGTGCCAAGGTGTAGGCTTGCACTTATCCAATCGGTGAGTCTGCACCGCAGAATGCACCGGTCAAGGTATTGCTTCGCCCAATATTTACCTAAATGAATCCGGGCGTTTTGGCTTGCTCTGAACAACAGCCTCAATCTTCTCCAATACAGCTGGAGTCAGCAATGGGATTACATCAATAGCTTTCATGTTCTCTTGAATCTGCAAGGCGAGACACAACATTGAGTTGGCTATATCACGAAATAAAGTGAGTGTGGTGCAATGCAAGGCCTAGACCAATGAGTTTAAATCAAAAGGCACTATTGAGCTATTTTATCTCATTACATGTGGGAGCTTTCTTATAAAATTGTAAGTCGAAGCTTGATCTCAATAAACAATGCTCCAAATTTTAGAACACCAGCAGGCCATACAGCTATCACAATTAAAGACAAGTTTAACCTGTTGATAAAAGGGTGCTTAACAGCATTCGTTTGATCTGTATTTCTTCACTCAATCACATTTAATCATGACGCTAGCGACTTTCAAGCATGTCCACTAAGCCATTGTAAAAGTTAAAACCAAACAAAAGATTGTATCAGACTCACTAGGTCGATTGGAAAGAAATGGCAACTTGTTGACAACACAATTTAACTAATTGAAATAAAAATTCGAATGAACTTGAATTTCCCTCCAATAATTCAAAACAAGTGCTCGCTATTCCAATACAGTAATTAATGATTGATAGAGTCCATGCGAATGCATAAACATTTGAACTCCTTTCAAGTCATAATCAAGAAAGAAAAGCGAAGAGATTGCTTGGATCCTACATAAACCTAAGTTGTTCCAAACTCTGCTAGGCACAGCAACCAGGGAAAATCATGTTACTTGGAGAAATGGAACAAAACAGTTGTTTTATATTCACTACTAACAAAGCATAAGCGGCAACTGCAACACAAGATTGCAAAGCCTCTGTTTAATGTTGCATCCACAAAACTTAAAATGATAATGGCACCTAGAGGATTTTATGCCATCAAAAACACAGAATGCAATTGACTTCCTCTTGTTAAAAGGGAGCACATCAAGGGTGTAAGTAAATGGATGGCTATATCTTCTTGACAGGGCAGAATGAAGCAAAAGCAGATATCACAAGGCATCAACTGGATAACCAGCAATCCTTTTAAAACCAACAAAATAACAAGAATAAGAGACGCGGGAGAGGGGGGTTGATCATTTTTTTCTTATCCAATTTCCTTCCAGGAAAAAGTTAAAGTGAAAAGTGCAATAGGTGACAAACAATTTACCAAGCAGTATGCAAGTCTACACAAGAAATGGGTGTGTGCACTGGCTCGTGGAAATGAAATGGACATAAGATATTTTTGCCAGCAGACTATAAATGTTCCAGTCTGGTCGTAAAGTTGTATGCATTGCCTCCTCTTAGCTCAAGCAATTGTTACGGCAATAGCCAGATGGAAAACTAGAAGATTGTTCAAGAAATTCACATATCTCTGGAAACACCATGAGAAGTGTAGCACGAGTGATATCAGTCAAACTTACCTGAGACTCCTTTGTAGCACCAGTGATAACTGAAGAGACATTTGGATTGGTAGCACACCATGCAATTGCAAGTTGAGCCAAAGGTACACCAAGCTCATCAGCAATTGGCTTTAGACCAGTGACCTTTTTCAGCACATCATCAACCAGTGACCGGCTCGCAAGATTCTAGAAGGAAAAGCAAGCAGTTTAGAGTTGTCCCCAAAAAGGGAAATGACTGGAAACAGCATACAGTAAAATTTCTTGGAAGGCTCCATTTAGAAGGAGATGTCAGAGTGTTACAAATGTTTACATGAGATAGTTATGCAAATATTTACATAACAAAAATTATTGATATTGTGACAAAAGCACAGCAATCAAATGTAAATGAAAATTCTAAAATCTGCAGTTATTGTTTGGACTGTACAGAGACTAAGCTTCCAGTCCTGTCAAAAATTATGCTTGATCAATCAAGGAAACTAACACTTCTATACCAAATAATAATTCATGGAAAACAGACACCAGGACCAAAATATTCTTTACAGAAAAGCAAAGGTCGACAAACACAAATGCATTTAGAAAGTTGCATGCCTCAAAAGTTTATAACTTGCATAAGTTTGATAAATTTTTGGCTTATCAAAATAAAAGAAAGGGATCAAACATTTAAATGAACATATAATGCAACCAACAAATCGTCTTTAAATTCAAACACAAAATGAAGTAACTTACTTTATAATTTTCCAATGCAAAACGGCTATCAGGAGGTATAGTTCCTTTGTTGTACTTGCCAGTGAGCACCCCAGAAGCAAGTGGACTCCATGTGGTTAGACCAATACCATAATTGGTGTAGAGAGGGAGATATTCAGACTCAACCTGCATCCAGCACACAGTAAGCAATTGTAGAGCTGTAAATTTAGAAATCCAGCCCAGTTCCATGACCACTGAATGAATGATTATGTCGTATGTATGTTAGCTACAGCCGAAATAGTTTCCACAACTATGGAAGTTATAGACAAAGACGTTAAGAATTACAAGAATGGGGCACAGCATGGAGTAGATCAAGACAAGTTGACATAAGGTAGAATGGTGATGACTAGCCATTTATCAGTTACTCATGAGATGACAATCTTGCTTGGCACCATTGCTGAGACCCGTGAACATTAGAAGGATAGATGAAACAAGCCAAAGGAGATTAAACCAGATGATCCAAGATGATCAGCAGTCACATCTTAATCAGCAAAAGTCATCATAAAAATTACGGGAAGCCAATCAAGTATATATATATATATATATATATATATATATATATATATATATATATATATATATTTTGCACCTCCAAAATAATAGGACAAATTATACGCAACAAAATTTCTTCACCTTGTGCCTGTTGAGTAAATTATACTCTGGCTGTTCCACAATGGGTCCCACCAAGTCCAACCTCTGAGCAACGCTCCATGCTTCAGTGATCTGCTGAGACGACCACTCACTTGTGCCCCAGTAAAACGCCCACCCCTTGTCAATCACATAATTCATCGCTCTCACAGTCTCTTCAATCGGTGTTGAAGTATCCGGTCTGCATAGTTAAAAATCGAGTTTCAAGTCCAAATTTTTTATATGACATTTGATCCTCTCAAACCCAAAAAACCCCCCACAAAATCCCAGAACAACAAAAGATGAAATTGAAAAAAATAATAAAAAAAAAAAGAAAGAAAGAAAGAAAGAACCCACCTGTGACAGTAAATGACATCGACATAATCCATATCCAATCTCTTGAGAGAGGCCTTAGTCCCTTCCACAATATGCTTCCTAGACAAACCCTTGTCATTGGGGCCAGGGCCACCCCAGAAGATCTTGGTGGAGACGACAACATCAGAGCGCTTCCAGCCCAGCTCCCGGATGGCCTGACCCATGATCTCCTCCGCCCTGCCATTCGCATAAACCTCCGCGTTGTCGAAGAAGTTGACGCCGTGGTCCCTGCAGCACTGCAGCAGCGACTTGGCTTCTTTCACGTCCAGCTGGTTCCCAAAGCTCACCCATGCCCCGTAGGAGAGCTGGCTCACCTTCAGCCCCGATCTCCCCAAGTTCTTGTACTGCATCGTTTGATCGATTGATCCCTTTCTTTTGCTTCTCTGTTTTGGGTTTTCTTTCTCTCAAGAGTCGAAGAGAGACGGAGAGTTTGTGAGTAGAAATGATGGAACAGACCAGATAAGTGAAGTGAAGTGAAGTGATAGGTGTAATAAAATGTGTATTTGCCTGTGTGTCGTGTCGTGTCGTGTCGTGTCGTGTCTTTCTCTCGGATTGAGATCTGTAAAGTTATGTCCTGTCGTGGTCATGATTTTCAAAATTATTGGTGAGAATTTATTTTTACCTTATATAATTTTTTTAGTTTTTCTTTCTTTACATATTGTAGGGCTATTGATTAAATAAATTAACAATATTTATTTAACAGGATCTCTCCTGTTAAATATTGTACAGGAGAGGACCTAAATCCTTCTCTCTCCCTTTTCTTCTCTTTTAATTATTTTTTTGGTTTCTCATTGGTATCCCGGGTCAGTCTATTTTTAAGGACATCAAAGATACCAGACTAAATCCAGTTCGACTCGGGTAGCGTACTTAAGTAATGGTGGGTGATTCTCCCAAAAGAGATTTTCTGCGTACACAAAGACTCGAACCCGAGTAGACCTGGCAATTCGTGTTATCGTGTCGGGTTCGTGTCGGGTTGAACAGGTAAACGGGTTCCAAATCTTCAACCCGACCCGACCCATTTAATAATCGTGTCGTGTCGTGTCCAACCCGTTTATTATCGTGTCGGGTTCGGGTTAACCCGCGGGTTACCTATTAAGTCTAACAAGCCAAAAAATCACTTTGAAATTTTTCTATTTTGAAAGTCGTTGTATTTTTTAAGCAAATAGGCATATAATTAGATTTTCTCATATATTAAATAAAATTATAAATTGTAGAATCATAATATAATAATATTTTAAAGTATTTATAGAAATATTTTTGGATAATTTTAGTAACTTTGCCCTTAAATATTAAATAAGTCTTATAATCAATTAGTAAAATATATATACCCTAATTATAATCGTGTCATAAACAGATACCCATCGGGTTGGCGGGTCAACCCGCGACCTGACCTGCTAATTTTCGTGTCGTGTCGGGTCAACCCATTTAACTGAACGGGTTGAAAATCTCTGACCTATACCTGCTAATTTCGTGTCGGGTTCGTGTCGGGTTGTCGTGTCAATACCCGTTTTGCCAGGTCTAAACCCGAGACCTCAATGAAACGGAACAAGTCGCTTACCGCTTGAATCAACCTGATATTTTTTTCCAACATAAAACTCCAAATCGTACACTATCTCACATACATTATCGAAACGGACCTCTTCCTCTTAATAACGCCTGATTCATGTGTAATATATTACTTTCTTTTCCCTTGATCTCTCCCTAAATTATGCCCTCCATACAGAAAATAAAAATCCCACTTAAAATTTTACTTGATATTCTGAGTTTCATTATCACTCACGATTCACGAATGGTGTTACCAATTAAATACTAGCGTGTTGGATTGAATGACGAGATAATGGCTTAGAAAGTCCTAAAACTTTAAGTGTAATCCTATTTGAGTCCTAAAATTTTTTAGTTAGTTATTCGAGTCCTAAATCATTATAATAGAGTCCAATTGAGTCCTAAACTTATCTTTTTATCAAAATCTGGTGTTAAATTTATAACTTTTAGTCCTTTAAATGTTTCAAAATATTTATTATAGTCCCTCATCACATTTTGAGTTAATTAGGTCCCCAAATTATATATTTCAAATTTTAAAATCTTAAATCCTAAAATACTAAATCCTACAATCCTAAATGTAAAAAATTATAAAATTTTAAACATTATATCCTAAACTTTAAAATAATAAATCTTGAATCTTAAAAATTTAAACACTAAACTCTAGACTAAACCCTAAACATAAAAAATTTAAACCTTAAACGCTAAATTCTTAAACAATAACCTTAAAAACTAAATTCTAAATCCTAAAATCACAAAAAAAAATATAAACTTAAAATCTTAAAATTTAAAATCCTAAACTCTAAAATCCCTAAATCCTAAAATTTTAAAATTTAAAATCTTAAAACTCTAAAAGATGAAATCCTTATACTCCAAGGCTCTAAATTATAAAACTCTAAACCTTAGAACTTAAATTATAGGAATAATATATTAGTATTTAAGATTTTAGAGTTTAGGATTTCAGGATTTATGGTTTAGAATTTTTGAATTTAGTACTTAAGATTTTAAGATTTATGGTTTGGGATTTTTCAAATTCATGAGCTTGAATTTTAAGTTTTTAACCGTTTTATGGTTTATCATATAGGGTTTAATATTTGGGTTTAGAATTAGGGTATTTTAGTGTTTCAAGATTTATGATTAAAAATTTTAACCCTTGGACTTTTAGGACTTGGTTTTTTGGATTTAGATTTTAGAATTTAAGGTTTAAAATTAACATTTAGGGTTTTAGGATTTGAAATTTAACTCTTAGGATTCAGAATTTTAAGCATTTATAGTTTACGATTTAAAGATTTAAAGTTTAGAGTATTTATGTTTAGGGTTTAGAGCTAAGAGTTTAGTGTTAAAAATTTTAAGATCCAAGATTTGTTATTTTAGAGTTTAAGATTTAGGGTGTTAAGATTTGAAGTTTTACGGTTTAAAATTTTATTGTTTAAAATTTTAGGATTTAAAATCTATGATTTAAAATTCTTAAAATTGGGACTTAATTAATCTAAATTGTTATAAAGGGATCATAATAAAAATGTTGGAGAATTTGAGGACTAAAAGTTATAAACTTAACATCTAAATTTGATAACAACTAATTTTAGGACTCAAGGGGACTCTATAATAATGATTTAGGACTCAATTAGCTAACTACAAAATTTTAGTACTCAAACAGGATCACACCTAAAATTTTAGGACTTCCTAAACCATTACCCACCAATCCTACGTGGCTAGAAAGCAAACACACCACTAGAAGACTTTGGTGGAGTAAGTTAGACCTGGCAAAACGGGTATTGACATGACAACCCGATACGAAATTAGTAGGTATAGGTCAGAGATTTTTAACCCGTTTAGTTAAATGGGTCGACCCGACCCGACACGAAAAATTAGCAGGTCAAGTGCGGGTTGACCCGCCAACCCGCTGGGTACCTGTTTATGACCCAATTATATTTAAAGTATAGATATTTTGCTGATTTAATGCAAGACTGATTTAATATTTAAGGTCAAAGTTACTAAAATTATACAAAAAAAAATTATAAATGATTTAAAATATCATTACATTATGATTCTAGAATTTATAATTATATTTAATATATGAAAAAGTCTAGTTATATGTCTATTTGTTTAAAAAATACAACGACTTGTGCAATATAGAAAAATTTCAAACTAATTTTTAGGATTGTTAGATTTAATAGGTAACCCGTGGGTCAACCCGAATCCGACACGACAATAAACGGATTAGACATAACACGATACGATTATTAAATGGGTTGGGTTGGGTTGAAGAATCGCACCCACTTACCCGACACGATAACACGAATTGCCAGGTCTAGAGTAAGTAAAATGATTATGTAATGCATTATGGGACCATCACTCAATTTTGATTTGTAGTAATTCGACAACAAATTTGGCATATAATAATTGATATAATAATTGTTAGTTTGCCAGAGTTTTTTCTTGATCTACCCCCGGGGATTTTCACGCCTATTGCATGAGGATCCACTGCCCTCTGCTGGGAACCATGGTTAATTATTATCAATAATATGCTCTCTCTTCCAAAAAAAATAATTGCTATAAAATTACCGTTTGACTGCGTTATAGGATTAAATATATGTTTAGTCTCTTAGTATTAGAACTATTATTTTAACTTCAGAGGAGGGAAAATAGGTAAGAAATAATAAAAAAGGAGGGAAATTAAAAAAAAAATTCCTTGTTGGGATGAAAGGTGAAGGAAAGAAAGTAATAATTTTAACGTTAGAATTGTTGTTTTAGTTATTGGGGGAGAGGAGAAATAGGAATGGTTGAATGGAAAAGAAGGGAAATAAAGAGAATGAATGGATTTTTCATTTGTTTGGTGAGGGAAGAAAATGGACCAAAGACACAAAAAGAAAGTGGGAGAAAATCCTATACATTTCCAATTCCTTTAGTTACCGTCCTTATCACCCCTAATGGTGAAACTATCTACTACCTGCTAAAACAGATGAAGACGACAATCGACCACTTCCATCTGTTAGCTGGGCAGCGGCGGTCCCAAATATTGTTATGGAGAATCACGCGGTAAATTATCTTATTAAACTCACGACGAATGCTCCAAAAAACACCAAGGAGGCTAGTTAGCAGAAGGACGATGAGGATATTAATGCGGAACCTAGTGATATTACAATTAACTGTGAAGGTAACATCCCTTTCCTAGATCTATTTATGGCCTTCCAAAAGAGACTCGAGAAGAGGTGGGAGCAGTCTGTTATTGTGAAGTTATTGAGGAAAACGATTAGGTACAAAGTGCTCATAGCTCGTCTCAAATCATTGTGACAACCCACAGGTCTATTTAAAGTAATAGATTTGGAGAATAATTTTTTTGTTGCTAAGTTCTGTAACAAGAAAGATTATTTGCCTAGTCTGGTGGATGGCCCCTAGTCCATTTTCAATAGTGCCTTTTATGTATTCCATTGGACTTCTGAATTTAGTACTTCTTTTGGGAAGGTGGACCGAGCGGTGGTTTGGGACTGTTTCCCCGATATTCCACTTTACACGTATACTCGAGCATTCTAAATACCTTAAGGGACCTTGTGGGGGAACCTATTAGAATCGACCATGCTACCAGAGAGTACTCACGAGGGCGGTTTGCTAAAATTGATGTAGAAGTTGATTTAACCAAACTACTTAAAGGTACTATTATGTTCAGAAGTAAGGAACAAGAAGTGATCTATGAGGCTCTTCCTACATTATGCTACAATTGTAGTTGGGTGGAACAAGAAGTGATCTATGAGGCTCTTCCTACATTATGCTACAATTGTAGTTGGGTGGACCATACTATAGATGCCTACTATCTACCTAGCCATCTATGAGTTCCAATCCTACAGTCCTCAAAAGCTAATAAAGGAAAGAAAAAGGTAAGAGAGTAAGGAACTACTTCAAGGAGTAATAGATCTAGGGTTGGCACGTGGATGAACGCGCCAGTAAAACTACATAGAAATTAGCAAAGAAAATAGCCTACACCAAACATGACCCTAGTGCCATATCGTAGTCCAACTAGGGGCTCGAGGTATGATATGCTAGGAATTGGGCCCTAGATCACTGTTGCAAAGAAGAAAGGTCCAAAGCCCAGGAAGATTCAAAAAAAAAAGCTAAATAAGGTAATACTCAAAACCAATTAAAGCCTAGTAACACTGGCCAATCCTCTCTGTCCATTCAAACTAGAACCCCCCTGGCTGATATCACCGATAATAGTCCATCCCTAACCCATCAGAACCAATGGTACTTAAAATCCCTCAACCTAGTTTCGCACTAATAAATATAACCAAGCCCCTTAGCTTAAAACCTAGCTCGTCATTTGTCCAACCATCCACTAGAACTAATATAGTAACCTATCCACAAGTAAAATAGTACTGTATAAGCTCATTCTACCCCTCTCAACTCTATCCTTACTAGAAAGAAGGCAGAGGTAGTAGTTGCAATTAGCAATAAGTTGTCTGACTCCCTTAACTTAAATTTCTCCTCTCTCGAAAGAACCTGTCCTAAGTCTAAACTTCTGAACTTAAATCCAATCGAAGACATAACCACCTCACCCATCCTATCTTCAGCTGGCAATGGACCTAAATAAGGAATGGTTTAAGAGAAGCAAGTTTTCCTTCTTCGAATGTCATGGATAAAGAAGTAATCTAGGCCTAGTTTCGGAAGAAGTAGAAGCTCTAATTTTGGATGAAGAAATGCAGAATGCGGAATTGGAGACGGAAAGCCAGCATGGTGATGTACATGAAATATGCATAGTTTTAGGCATGATTTTTAGACATATTTGCTCTCAGTTATCATGATTATGTGCCTTGCTTTGCATTATTTCATCATATTCCTTTAAATTCCATCCCTTACCGTATGATTAGTGATTCCAGGTGCATCTTGAAGGATTTTAGAGATTTTACTTGAGAATTCAAAGAAACAGCCTCTGACACAGCCTGAGCCTATTTCGAGCCTCTTGTTCATTGTAGAATCAGTAAAAGGCAACGAATCCCTCTCCAACCACAAGTTATCCACTGGATTTCACTATCCTTGCCTTGATCCACAAAGCCACCACACCACCATACCAATCGCAAGAGAAGCTGAAGTCAATTGCAAGGAAAAATCAAGAAAGATTGCACATATGCCCACCACAAGCCCTCCATAGGCTTAGCCTGTGGATTCTACAGATAACCAGAAAAGCAAAGAATGAATTTAAAACTCAGCCACTTGCGGAGCTTCGCCACTTGCAGAACTTTCAACTCTACAATCATAACCTGAGCCTTTCAGAAGAATTTATGTATGGGAAAGAGGCAATAATCATTTCACCCAAAGAATATTATGCTTAAACAACTATTATCCTCCCCAAAAGTCTTCTAAAACCTGCAGATCTGAAGGATTCAGCCTATCGGCACACCTCTCATGGTACCTTATCTCGAGGAACAAAATGGGCAACTGAAATTCAACTTGCCCAATTTCCATACCTTCCAGCAAGTGGGAGAAGAGAGAAGAAGAGGATCTGCGCCTATAAATAAGAAGAAGGAAGAAAGAACTGATCATCGAATACACCATCGATCAAACACCCATAACTGCAGAAGTTGTGGAATAAGGGTTCAAGGGGAAACACGATTCTGTATACTTTTCTGGGCAGAAATCGTGTTGTCCCTAACCTCCAGATTTGTTCCAAACATTATGCTATCCTTTGTTTCTTTTGATTTTATAATTCAGATTATGAACTAAACAACCCCCCATAGGTTGAAGGGGAGTAGCATGTCTCTGTTTTGACTATAATAAATTGCTCTTCTTATGTTCTTAACCCACTTTTCTTGTCTTGGTTGTTGCAAAATTGCTCCATGTCTGAGTCTTGACCAAACCCATGCATGATTACAGGTAGCTAGGTGAAGGACCAAAAGGAGAAACCATAGTTGCTAGAACAACAACAACCAACCCTTAGTTCTTAGTTTTGACAGAAGTTAGGAACTAATTGAGGAATTAGCCTCGAAACCAAATCTTATTCCCCGTGGTTTGATCGATGCGAAAGCATTAGGATAAGTGAGAATCTTGGGAGGAACCTGTGAGTGAAAACAAGTGGGTTCAGTACAGGTTGAGAGCGCCTGCAAGAACTATTCTTATAATCGATTTTGTGTTGTTGACATGCTCAGCACAGGCTCAGCCTGTTGCAGCACATTCGAGAAGATAACACCATTTTTAATCTAATTCTTGATTGACTATTGAGAAGCCTATTTTTAATCAAGTAGCAGCTTGGTGAAGGATCAAAAGGAGAAGCCAAGTGTGCTATACCTACAATAGTCAGCCTTCACTCCCTTGCTGTTCGAAAGAAGATAGGGAGAGACTGTGGGTATCTAGCACCAACACTAAATTTCACCCCTAAGCGGACGTCTATTCTAGTGACAGGGGGTAGATGGAAGCTTAGGAAACTATCAATAAGATCGACAGCCGTTGGTAGTACACTAGGTTGGGAGCCCCTTCAAGACATTAAACACAGGGCGTCAAACAGGCTTAGCCTGTTATGATGTTGTTAAGCAATTTAGAGCATAAAAGCAGGGCATGTGAACCCGGATGCCTAAGACTTCACTAAATCTGATCTTTTCCTACTTCAACCCTACTGTTACTTTTCATTCTCTTGCTTATTTTAAATTTTAATTTGCATTCACCCAAATTTCCACTACTCTTTAATTATTTCAAGCCTAATTTGTCTAAATTAAGGTGTAACAGACTCAACCCAGTCCCTGTGGATACGACCTTGATAAAGTACTACAACTACCCTGTGCACTGATAGGAACCAATTGTGACAGTAGAGCACGCATCAAGTTTTTGGCGCCGTTGCTGGGAATTGGCCCTTGATTCTATTGCTTTTTATTTTTATTTATTAAGCTTTTTATATTTTACCCCTTTTCTTTTTCCAGTTTGAAGTTTTTCAGGTGGTGTATGCCCCAAACCAGGAGCAAGTAGCCAACTCTGATCTTCCACCAGTAAATCGAAAAGACAACCAGCAAAATTCGTAAGAAGAACAAACAGAAGCAACAAAACATGGCGGACAGACCCAATGAAGCAGCGCACCAAGACATTGAACAGGCTCAGCCTGTTCGACCCTACATCCCCATGTCCCAGCTCCTACAACTACCAACGACCATAATCCACAACAGCATAGCCATTCCAGATATGGATGCTCCATATGAGATCAGAACAAACTTGCTGAGCATGCTGGAAAGGTGCACCTTTGGAGGGACAACCTTCTGACGATCCAAACTCACACTTGCAAAACTTCCTGCGAGTGTGCAGTACTGTGAACATAGCAAGGATGACCAAGGAGCAGCTATACATGAGAGTGTTCCCATTCTCACTCAGAGATGCGGCATTTGAATGGCTCAACAACCATGAAGCAGGCCATTTCACTAACTGGGACATTCTAGTCCGAGCTTTCTTGAAGGAATACCATCCCTCAAGCAAGGCTGCGAGTTTAAGGCAACAGCTAATTGGCTTTTCTTAACACTATGATGAATCAATTCAAGATGCTTGGGAACGCTTCAAGGGATTACTAAGGAAATGCCCAAACTACTGGATTGATGAGGCCGTGCAGCTTGAACAGTTTTACTGTGGCCTATGTGATGAAGATCAAAACACCTTGGAAAAGATGGCCAAAGGTGCATTCTTAGACAAAGACTATAATGACGGTGTCGCCATTCCTGAAGCCTTGTCCATAAGGAAGACCCAAGTCAGGGGAGTCAAATCCTCTAGAATAATCGGTGTAGACAAAGTGACTAAGCTAGAGGCAGAAGTAGAAGCCCTCAAGAAGCAATTAGGAGCTGCTCAAGTCAAGGCAGCTGCAGCCACAGCCCCAGACTGTGAAGGCTGCGGAGGTCCACACAACACATCTAGTTGTCCACTCTTTGCCGAATGTGATTCAGAACAAGCTCACTACATCCAGCAGAAGCAGGGTCAATATGAAAACACCTACAATCCATCCTGGAGAAACCATCCTAACTTTTCTTGGAAAGCACCTAACGAAGAGAGAATTCCATCACAGGCCCAGTACCAAAGACAAAACCATGGCAGACAGCCTCAGTACCAAAGGCAGAATTAAGGAGGACAGCAAGGCAACAACACTGACATGATGAGCATGCTGCAATCCATCCTGGAGAACCAGAACAAATTGAGCGAGGAGATCAGTCAAATCAAATCTCATAACAGAATCCTCGAGAATCAAATTACTCAACGAGCCACCATGTCCACTGGTCAACAAGGAGCTCTTCTAGGAAAACCAATAGAAAATCCAAGAAATGAACATGTCAAGGCAGTTACGCTTCACAGTGGAAAGGAGTTGAAAGACACAATATAGAGACCACCTGAGGCTGTGGAAGGAATCGAGCAAAAAGCATCGACATCCAGCTCTGGACAGACAGTGCAGGCACAGGCTGAGCCTGTGTCTGAGGCTGTTAGCACAAAAAGAGCTGAGAAATAGCCTCAGACTATTCTACCTTATCAACCTCCTCTCCCATATCCAGAGGTGTACCATAAATCCAAACTAGAGAAGCAATTCTGTAAGTTTAAGGAAATGCTGAGTAAATTATATGTCAATGTGTCCTTCAGTGATGTGGTCACACAAATGCCTACGTATGCTAAATTCCTTAAGGATATTCTGACAATGAAGAGAACTATTGATGACATTGAAACTGTAGCCTTGATAGCTCAAGAGAGTGCTCTCATTCAGCACCATCCACCTAGAAAATGCTCAGATCCAGGAAGCTTCACAATACCTTGTAACATTAGGAACAAGAAGATTGAAGGAGCACTGTGTGATCTAGGAGCCAGTGTCAGCCTGTTATCACTCTCTATCACTCAAAACATGAACCTTGGAGACATCAAGGCCACAAGGATGACCATTCAGCTTGCTGATCCCTCACTCGTGTACCCTGTGGGAGTGTTGAAGGATGTGCCAGTCAAGGTTGGCAATTTCTACATCCTTGTAGACTTTATGGTGATGAACATAACGGAGGATGAGAAAACGCCCGTCATTTTGGGGCGTTCATTCTTAGCCATAGCAGGAGCCATGATCGATTGCACCAATGGAACACTGACACTGCGACATGGTGAAGAAATAGTAGAGTTCAATGTCAAAAAGGCACAAAGAAATGAGTTCGGAGCAGGACAGTGCTACATGGTAGATGCTGTGCCAAACCCTGCTGATGTGCTTGTTAAAGCATCCCAACTCATGAAAATACATGAAGACAAGTTGCTAGGATGCTTAGTCAATGGACTCATTGAGGGAGATGAAATAGCCCTGCAAGAGGTAGCAAAATTTCTGGCAGAAGAAACGGTGCCAGAAATTGACGCACAGGCCCATACTGTAGAACAACAGGCTGAGCCTGTCACTGAGGCTGTTGCAGAATCTGTTCGTGAATCAGTACTCACAAAAGAGGCACCAAGGGTGGAAATGAATCCTCTGCCACCCAAGCTCAGGTATATCTATTTAGACTTCCTCATTTCTTATTATCGTTGGAGTTGACCTTTCACATAAGGAAGAGGAAAAAGCGCGCACTATTGTTAACAAGCACAGAAAGGCAATAGGATATACCATTGATGATCTCATAGGTATCAACCCTAATCTCTGCATGCATCGCATTCTTTTAGAAGAAGGCAGTAAGCTCATAATAGAACCACAAAGGAGATTAAATGAGAATATGAAAGAAGTGGTTAAAAAAGAAATTTTGAAACTGCTAGATGCTGGGATCATATATCCAATTTCAGATAGTCCCTGGGTTAGTGCAGCGCATGTAGTTCCTAAAAAAAGAGGAATGACAGTTGCGAAAAATGAAAAAGAAGAACTCATACCAACTAGGACTGTCACGGGTTGGAGAACATGCATAGACTATAGGAAACTCAACAAGGCCACTAGGAAGGATCATTTCCCTTTTCCATTCATTGACCAGATGTTAGAGAGACTTGCCAACATATTTTTGCTATTTAGATGGATACTCTCGATTCTTCCAGATTCCAATCCACCCAAGTGATCAGGAGAAAACAACATTTACATGCCCCTGTGGCACATTTGCATATAGGCGCATGCCATTTGGTTTGTGCAACGCCCCTTCCACTTTTCAATTTTGCATGATGGCCGTATTCTATGACCTGATCGAGCATATAATGGAGGTATTCATGGATGATTTTTCTGTTTATGTTACTTCTTTCGACATTTGTTTGGTTAACCTTGAAACAGTGCTAGCATGGTGTGAGGCTGTTAACCTTGTTCTCAATTGGGAAAAATGCCATTTCATGGTGACTGAAGGAATTTTTCTTGGATACAAAATTTCAGGATGTGGTAATGAGGTAGACCAATCCAAAATTGATATTATTGAAAAACTTCCACCTCCAAATTCTATTAAGGCAATTCGAGCTTTTCTTGGTCATGCTGGTTTTTATAGGCGCTTTATTAAGGATTTCTCAAAAATTGCTAAACCTTTGACGATTCTCCTTAGTAAAGATGCCGACTTTGTATTTGATGAATCTTGTTTAGATGCTTTTCACAGGATCAAAACCGCATTGACCACAGCCCCAATCATTTAGCCCCCAGATTGGAGTCAACCCTTTGAGATCATGCGTGATGCCAGTGACCATGCTGTAGGGGCTATGTTAGGACAGAGGAAGGACAACAAGCTTCACGCAATCTATTATGCAAGCCGTACTCTGGATAAAGCACAGATCAATTATGCCACAACAGAAAAGGAACTCTTGGCAGTAGTCTTTGCCATTGGAAAATTTCGAGCATACTTGCTGGGTTCCAAGGTCATCATACACACTGACCACTCAGCCCTGAAGTACTTGCTGACAAAGAAGGAAACCAAGCCAAGACTTCTGAGGTGGATTCTCCAACTTAAGGAATTTGACTTGGAAATTCGGGGCAAGAAGGGTACAGAGAATGTGGTAGCTGACCACCTGTCCAGACTGCCCCCAGAGCATATGCAAAGAGAGGACATGCCTATTGATGACCATCTCCCAGATGACAACCTTGTCGGACCATTCACAGTGTTACCCACAGGCTCATGCCGTGGTATGCAGAAATTGTCAACTTCTTAGCCTGTGGAGCCCTTCCACCAGACCTGTGCCATTCACAAAGAAAGAAGTTCTTCTCTGATATGAAGAACTACCTCTGGGACGATCCATTACTGTTTAGAAGGTGTGGAGATGGGATGATCAGAAGATGCATTCCTGAAGAAGAAGTGGCACAGGTCCTACATAGTTGCCACAATACATAGTATGGAGGACACCATGGCGCAACCAGAATATCCTCTAAGGTCTTACAAGCTGGCCTATATTGGCCTACCATGTTCAAGGATGCACGCAACTGGGTGGTAGCTTGCAAGGAATGCCAACGCACAGGGAACATCTCGAGGAGGCAAGAAATGCCACAACAGGCTATACTGGAAGTGGAGCTGTTTGATGTTTGGGGGATTGATTTCATGGGACCGTTCCCGAGTTCACATGGGAAAAACTAAATCTTGGTAACGGTTGATTATGTTTCCAAATGGGTTGAGGTTGTTGCCTCCCAAACCAATGATGCCAAGGTGGTGACACGGTTCCTCAAGAAAAATATCTTCACTCGATTTGGCACCCCAAGAGCCACAATCAGCGATGGTGGTGCCCATTTTTTACAATCGACGGTTTGAAGCTCTCTTAAGAAAATATGGAATCAGGCACAAGGTGGCCACTCCCTACCATCCTCAAACAAGTGGCCAAGTCGAGGTAACGAATAGAGAGATCAAGAAAATTTTATAAAAGATGGTGGGGCCATCATGCAAGGATTGGGCAGTAAAGCTTGATGATCCTCTTTGGGCATACTGCACAGCCTACAAAGCACCCATTGGCACCACTCCATATCGCCTTGTCTTTGGAAAAGCCTGCCACCTACCTGTGGAACTTGAACACAAGGCGTATTGGGCTATTAAGGCTTTAAATTTTGACACACAGGCTGTGGGAGAGCAGAGAAGTGGAAAAGAAGTGGCATGACGGCAGGATCCCGCCTAAAAAATTCATAGAAAGGGACCAGGTTCTTCTTTACAACTCTCGCCTTGTTCCTTGGAAAGCTTCGATCAAGGTGGTCAGGACCCTTCACAGTGTCACACTGTTATCCACATGGAGCTGTTGAAATCTACAATGAGCAGACACGACCATTCAAGGTCAATGGACACAGGCTGAAGCTGTATCATACAAGGACCAATGAATATCAGGGGACTCAACTGCTCCATGATCCACCTCCCAACTAGCAGAATGGGGAAGTGTCCAGCTAAAAGACGTAAAAGAAGCACGCACTTAGGCAAAACCCAAGTGTGGTAATTTTCAGTTTTCTTTACTTTATTTTCTTTTAGATTGTTTTGTGTGTTTTCTTTTGTTTGTAATTAGTAGGTGCTGCAATTGGATCGAAGAAGGAATCATCAAGTCAGAGATTTATTAGGGAAATTCTTCTACACCCTTTTTGGTAGATAGCTTTAAACATTTCTTTGCAAAAGGGTATTCTGATGCTTACACAGGTTCACCACAGCCTCACCACAGGCTGAGCCTGTGTCGAACTTCTGTATTAATCTAACATCTCATTTAGACAAATCTCTTCCACTTAGGGGATATCTAGGAATAGATAAAATCAAACAGAAACGTTAGGATTAGGGTCTCGCTGAACATAGAACACGAATCTCCCCTTGCATACACCGTCTCTACCTTGGGATAGCCTGTGGCACAGTAAAGACAAACAAGCTCAGCCTGTTTCAACTACTGTACCCAAAGCAAAAAGAGACCCTGAGCCTGCCCAACCACCACCAGCGCATAAACAGCCAGGAACTAACTCCATCTCCATCACTCAGCACCCTAGAATCTAGTCTAGGATAACTCAACCCCACCACGCATAGCTTGACTTTCAATTTGGGGTATTTTTGTGTTAATGTATCTTAGACTAGCGCTTTTGTCTTTTGCTTTTTGGTAGTGTGTTTCTTTTCTTTATGTGTCTTTGTTATAGCATTGCACCCTGTTTTGTTATATCTTTGCAGTGAGGACACTGCAGAATTTCATTTTAGGGTATTTAGGGTGCAATTCTGCCATTTTATGACTTTGTGTAATTTCTGATGTTCATACAATGCAGGTTCAATTTTTGTCTATTTTCATTATGTTTCTCCCAGTGTGAGCCTGTCCTTATATTTGTGCACTTCCTCTTGTTCCATTTAATTCTGCTCAGATTCTAATCTCATGACTTGTCTTATTTTCGCAAAATGAGCAGAACAGGAAAAATCAAGCAACTGCATTTCATGAATTCTGTCAGATGAGATGAATCCTATTAAAGAATTTTCTAAACAGGCTCAGCCTGTATACCTTAGAACAGGCCCTTACCTCTGTCAAGGTGAAATTTAAAGCAGAGTTTTTAAGCAAGGAAAGGATCTAGGCCATCTTTGGCACACCTACCGACCACACAAATCCACACCGCACTTATCAAACCCTTGCAACCCCATTTGAGCCGAATATGATGGCCCCATTTCATTCATTCACCCTGCACATTCCACCCCAAATCAATTGCAGCCAAAGCAGGGGCCATCAGTGTCTAAGGACACAAATTCCTTCAAACAGCCTCACCTTGTCGATGAGCCTGTGAATAAGATTTGAGCAAATTCAGAAAATAAGATTGCCCATACTCTGTCTGTGCAAAATTCAGAATGCCACCAAATACATATACTCCCTCTTCCCTTGCAAAAGAAAAAGAGAAAATGAAAAATATGAGAAGAAGGCAAAAAAAAAAAAAGAGAAAAGAAAAACAAAATAAAGAAAGGGAGGAAGAACAAGGGCAACATCTGAAGAATCATACTCTATCAAAGAACACAAATCCAATTCATCTAAAGTATTGGGACACAGTTGCTGAACAGCATGAGATCTCAGAAAATACAAAGTCAAACAGCCTCTACACAGTCTTAGGCTGTTCATAAGCAAGAACAAAAAAAAATCGAGTTCACAAGCTATTGACCTTTGCGAAAACTATCATCCTACCTTTGACAACCCTCACCCAGCCTCTATACAACACAAATAAAGTTCTAGTGATCCTAACTTGATGACTTATGCACATTAGTAGAGACAAGAGATAATGAGGTGATGCTTTTCAAATTCCAAGCTTTAGCAGAATTCTTCCAAATGGCAGAAGAATGGGGAACAGTTGCAAAATTATTCCTGTAATTTTATGACAAAAACTACTGACAAGGAATTTGATTGAATTGATGCAGTTTTGAAGGAAAATAAGAGGATGACTGAATTGAGACATCACAAGGAAGAAACCTAGTGAAAATCTGACGCATTGGAATTGTCTTTACTTCCTTTCAAAAATCATGTCTTCTTTCCTTTTCTGTTTGCTTGAGGACAAGCAAAATCTTGAGTTTGGGATATTTTGATGCACACGAAATATTTGCTCTCATTTCTCATGATTATGTGCCTTGCTTTGTATTATTTCATCATATTTCTTTAAATTCCATCCTTTATTGTATGATTAGTGATTATAGGTGCATCTTGAAGGATTTTGGAGATTTTACTGGAGAATTCGAAGAAATAGCCTCTGCCACAGCCTGAGCCTGTTTCGAGCCTCTTGTTCATTGCAGAATCAGCAAAAGGCCACGAATCCCTCTCCAACCCCAAGTTATCTACTGGATTTCACTATCCTTGCCTTGATCCACAAAACCACCACACCACCACACCAATCGAAAGAGAAGATGAAGTCAATTGCAAGGAAAAATCAAGAAAGATTGCACACAGGCCCACTACAGGCTCAGCCTGTGGAATCTGCAGATAACCAAAAAAGCAAAGAATGAATTTAAAACTCAGCCACTTGCGGAGCTTCGCTACTTGCAGAACTTTTAACTCTGCAATCATAACCTGAGCGTTTCAGAAGACTTTCTGTATGGGAAAGAGGCAATAATCATTTCACCCAAAGAATATTGCGCTTAAACAACTATTATCCTCCCCAAAAGTCTTCTAAAACCTGCAGTTCTGAAGGATTCAATCTATCAGCACACCTCTCATGGTACCTTATCCCGAGGAACAAGATGGGCAACTGAAATTCAACTTGCCCAACTTCCATGCCTTCCAGTAAGTGGGAGAAGAAAGAAGAAGAGGATCTGCGCCTATAAGGGTAAAGCACCTTTTTGGTACCTCGAGTTTTGTATTTGTCCTGTTTGTATACCTAGGAATTTTTGTGTCCCTTTTATGTACCCCGAATTTTGATTTTTGTCTCTTTTATATACCTCGGGCAACCCGGACAATGATGTGGCCCCATTTTTGTCCCGATTCATCCATTCCGATTTGGGTTAACTCCAAAAAACAATATCTCCTCTTTTTGTTTTCCCCCTTAAACCGTGTTCCCTATATTTCTTTCCCTCCTCTCTCTTTTAATCGGGTTCAGCCAAATTGAAGAGATACCAATGTGCAACAATTATTGTTGCTGGTGCCAAAAACCAATCAATTTTCTGTGAATTATTTGTTCTCATCCCTTGTAATTCTGGATAATTCAAAAGGGTATTCACAAATCCAAGTAATGCATAGCTTCAATACGACGAATTTTCTTTTCCATCACAAACCCAGAAGCTCAAGTGAGCAAGCAAGTGCATATTCAAGCCACTGTATATTTATCGATATCTCTTTCACCAAGAGATAAACACAAGATAAGCATAAAAAAAAATGAATCTTTAAATTAGCTATTTATTTCTGGAAAAAAACACTAATAACAAATTTAATTTTGATACAAGATGGACGAAAAAGTAAAAATCTCGCCTCTACCACCAGCAACCATGGCTGCGATGGATCTTGGAGGCCATGATGTTCGGGTGGGCTGAGAAGTGCATGTGGGCACTATCCGATGCCTCCCAAACTCAGATTTCTAACTCTTTTATCTTTTTTTGGTTCTGAATATTAAGAAAAAAATGGGCAGAAGATGTAGGAGGAGAAGATGAAGATGGAGAGAGAAGAAAGTGTTGGGGAAGAAGCGGCGGTGTGGTGGAAGACACGATAGTTAGGTTAAAACATTCTTTTATGTGTTTTAAATTGAATGCTCTTTATTTTCCGGTTTGTTTTTTTATGTTTTCTTTTTTTTTTCACATTGACTATGTTAATACCAAAAGTGAACCGCAATCCATTCCGTTTAACTCGCATCGTATTGGGCGAACCAGAAAACAGTCCAACCAGCCAGGTATATGAATTAAAAAATCAAAAAATAATTTTCTTAATTTCAAAAATAAAAAATCTGGTAAAAATGTGGGTCCTACATTTTTTTCTACGTGGCTCCAATAAAATCGCGACACATGTCAAGTGAATCCGGCCAGATGGCCACGTCATCGCCCAGGCTGCCCGAGGTATATAAAAGGGACAAAAATTAAAACTCAGGGTATATAAAAGGGACACGAAAACTCGCGGATATATAAACAGGACAAATACGAAACTCGAGGTACCAAAAAGGTGCTTTACCCGCGCCTATAAATAAGAAGAAGGAAGAAAGAACTGATCATCGAATACACCATCGATCAAACACCCATAGCTGCAGAAGTTGTGGAATAAGGGTTCAAGGGAAAACACGATTCTGCATCCTTTTTTGGGCAGAAATCGTGTTGTCCCTAACCTCCAGTTTTGTTCCAAACATTATGCTATCCTTTATTTCTTTTGATTTTATAATTCAGATTATGAACTAAACAACCCCTCTTAGGTTGAAGGGGAGTAGCATGTCTCTGTTTTGACTATAATAAATTGCTCATCTTATTTTCTTAACCCACTTTTCTTGGCTTGGTTGTTGCAAACTTGCTCTATGTCTGAGTCTTGATCAAACCCATGCATGATTATAGGTAGCAAGGTGAAAGACCGAAAGGAGAAACCATAGTTGCTGGGACAACAACAACCAACCCTTAGTTCTTAGTTTTGACAGAAGTTAGGAACTAATTGAGGAATTAGCCTCGACACTAAATCTTAATCCCCATGGTTTGACTGATGCTGGTACGGCAGGAGACCCTGGAATCAGCACCAGAATTCCTACTGAATCAGATTGTGGTACCGACCTCAATCTCAATCAAACTAAGCAATCCACCATGTTAGAACTCATGCCTCCTTGTTTCATTTCAGGGTTTTGATAATGACAAACCTTGGCTCAATTGATGACATCCTTAAAGCAAAAAGAAATCAAGCAAAGATCAAGAGCTCAAATAATGTGATCAATTTGAAGCTACAAGCAAGAAGAGAAAGATGAGTTAGGAACTCAAAATGTACAAGGGCAATGTCAAGCAAAAGAAGTGAAGTCAAGAACAACTTGCTCAAGAATTAAAGTCAAGAGTTAAAATGCAAAAAGAGCAAGAGAAGTTAGGACCCCTTTGTACAAGGTAAAACACTCAACTTCTCTTAGGCAT
>JAKUCV010003600.1:0-21748 GCA_028386065.3 Turnera subulata
AGAGGTTTAGCATGCAAGATTCCAAGAAAGGGTTCTTGCCCTTGTCACATGGCATATCTCTCTCAAAGAATCAATGTCCTAGTACATCTAAGGAGAGAGAGCGGATGAGTAAGATTCCTTTTGCTTCGGCAATAGGATCTATCATGTATGCCATGTTATGTACTCGGCCGGATGTCGCTTATGCTTTGAGTGTCACAAGTAGATACCAGTCTGATCCCGGTGAGAGTCACTGGACAGCAGTTAAGAATATCCTAAGTACTTGAGAAGCACTAAGGATGCATTCCTGGTTTACGGAAGCGTTGATGAGCTTGTGTAAAGGGTTACACAGATGCTAGCTTTCAAACCGATAGGGGTGATTTTAGATCGCAGTTAGGATAAGTGTTTTTGTCTTGGAAGTGGTAATGTATGCTGGAAGAGTTCCAAGCAAGGTACTGTATGCTGGAAGAGTTCCAAGCAAGAGACAGTAGCCGACTCTACAACTGAGGCTGTGTATAGTTCCTTTTGGGAACAAAGTGGGAGATCTATTGTCTAATCTTCTCACACAGCGGAAGCATGATGGTCATGCTAGATCCACATGTATGAGATATATAGATGATTGGCTTTAGTGCAAGTGGGAGATTGTTAGTGTAATATGCCCAAAAGCCAATCATAGATGATTATTTGTAGTCATGTATACGCATTAAGGTTATTCCAATAAGTATCGTTTATGAGATAAACGCTTGCACATACTTATAACCCTATAATATTTCATATTCTTAAATTGTCCCTAGTCGATTATTATTATGGAAGGGTTGTAATAATAAATTAAGACTAGCGTATGTTGAGAATTGCATATGTGATATGAATTCTACATACGGGTACAAGTTAGAGAACTTATGGACTGGACCGACCCATATAAGAACGCTACATGGAACCTTATATGTTTTGTCGATAGCGATTCTTATAATGTATTGTCCTTAGACCTGTGATCGTCAAGGTTCCGAACATGTGAGTCATATGTTTTGATATTATTCCTGGTCATCCGTAACTGGATAGACGTAAGGGTAATCATTGGGTATATGATGAGTGTGTAGTGGGTTTTGTATGATCCAGAGGGGATTCGTCCAACCCATATAACGGGTATATTATCGGAGTGTTTCTTGATAGAGTTGAACCGTAAATCCATGGCCATGCTCGGATAATGATATATGATATCATTGGTATCCGTTTTACCGGTTAACACGAGGATCAAGAAACCGAGATTAAATATATACGAGATTGGCATATTCCATGTCTCGTGTTTAATCTTGATAATGGGACGAAGGGACGATGACATGTTCCGAGGCACGTGGAATCAGTATTGATCTTGTCATTCGGGTGGCAATGATGTGTTGCTAGACGCCGCTCTTTGCTTATAATTATAAAATGAGATTTTACGATTATTTCCGAATGTACAAGTGTCTACAGGGTCACACACATACAGCCGTTGATTCGAGCAGGTGGTTGAACCAAGGTGTGGTTGGACCGTGGTTGGACCAGGGTCGTTTTGGACTGGTTTGGTTCAATTATTGTTAGAATAATTTAACCAAACTAGTGCTGTGATGAGTTGTGTGATAATGCATTAGTGGAGACATGTTTTGTGTGGAGACACAATCATATTGTCTAATGGTCCACCATGTTGGCCATTAGCTCCCCTCCATTATGCATTTGTGTGGAGAGTAATCAGATTACTCTTGAGCCTCTTCCTCACTTGTTCTTGAGAGATTTTTCAGAGCTTGAGAAGAGTTCTTGAGTGGTCTGAAAATTTAGAGAAAAACACCACACACAAAAGCTCCCGGAAACCTGTTGCTAGCACACCAGTTCGGGAGAGCTCGGGTTGAAGTCGTGAGACGTTCTTCAACCGGTTACAGCGGTTTGTGTGGATACCGTAGAGCGGCGAGGCTTTTGTCTGGCTCTAACTGATTCGGTTCTACAGTTGGGTGAAAGACCTCAACCGAACAAGGTATGTAAAAATTGTTATTCGGTTTAGCTCCCTTCACATGGATCCTCCATGTGTATCAGGTATTTCCGCTGCGCATACATGTTGTATTTTGTGCTTTTGATTGTCAATTGCATCAACCGGATACTTACAAGAAGTCCAACCTTTAAGGGGTGAGCAGTTCCCTTGTTCTTTGCAGAATGGAGTTATGGTACTTATATGGATCTGCATAGTATGTTTGTCTGCAAAGCTCGACTTGGATTCTTATTCTTATGCTAAAAGTTGTTGCTTGGTAATTCTGGCCGTGATCGGATCTTTGCTCCTATCCATCGTGGCTGATTTGTTTTAACCGAACGATCGTTCAAGGCTGAATTTGGCTGGTGCAAGTTTGTTTCGAGTGACGAAGGTTGTACTGTTGTTCACAACCAATGCAGGTTACGGATGAATTGTTTTTAAAGAGAAATGTTTGAATCGTTTGTGGCCAATGATGGCCTTTACGGGAAATCTTTGGCTTGGACGATTGTTATGATCGTTCCACTGCAAAAAAAAAAAAACAAAAAAGGCTTGGGAGGACGTGGCAAGAAGACAAGCCATCGTAGAGGAAAACGTTCAATATTGATGGTAGAAGAACGTTCATCTTGCTCCTGAGAAAGAAGGAAGAAAGAGGACCATTGTGTTGGAACTAATGCCTCCTTGCTTCTTATAGGTTTTGATATTGACAAACTATTCAGGAAGCAAAAAGAAATGAATTGAAATGAAGGCAAATCATTCCTCAAGTCAAAGAAACCAAATCAAGAGCAAAGGATCAAAGTGAATGAGTACAAGAATTGAAGAGCCAAGAAAGAAGAGTTAGATTCATAAATTGTACAAGGTATAACACTCAACTCTTCAAGGACATTGGCTCAAAATAAGATGAATTTTGCTCATGCATCACATAACATATTTCCAAGCATAAAAATGTTTTTCGAGCCATGAACATCGATTTTGTGGATTTAAACATCGATGTTCCTGCCTTTGAACAATTCTTCAAAACAGGCAGTAGGCTCAGAACATCGATGTTGGAATCCCAAACATCGATGTTCTTGGCTTCAACCATTTTTCCAAAAGTTGACAGTAGCTCCAAAACATCTATGTTGTCATCTAAACATCGATGTTCTTGCCTTCAAAGAATTTTCCAAAAATTGGCAGAAGGCTCAGAACATCGATTTTGGCTTCCTAAACATCGATGTTCTCATGACCGTTGCATTTGAAACTATTTTTACATGAGCAAAACATCGATGTTGGCTTTAGAACATCGATGTTCTTTAAAATGGTTCTTTAAACTCATGTTCACAAAAGCAAAATAACATCGATGTTGTAAATTAAACATCGATGTTCTTCAATGATCAGTTTTCATATCATTTTCACAGAAGCAAAATAACATCGATGTTGGCTTTTGAAACATCGATGTTCTTCACATGATGCTTTAAACGGTTTTACACAGAATCAAAATAACATCGATGTTGGGTTAGTGAACATCGATGTTTTAGTTACCGTTTTTCCAATAATTCAAATTTACTGGACAAAACATCGATGTTAAGCCTTTAAACATCGATGTTGTGGCCGTTATTTTTGACAACTTTTCAGTATCCACTATGTCTTGTCTAGAGGTGTTTCTTAAGTGGATCCCAAACAGCCACATAAGTAATCAGGGCTATAAATGGTGCATTTACAGCCCTGGTTACTGTTGAATCAACTCTCTACATTCAAGCTTTCATTTCATACATTCATCAAAATTTTAATTGAGCCAATATCCTGTTGAGGATTTGAGAGTTCCTATTAGAGCTTAAATTCTTGTATACTCATATCTGCTCTTGAGAGAGTTCTTTGTTTGAGTGATTGTATTACTATACACCTTAAGGGAGGTTAGTTCCCTTGTTTGGATTCATAGGAAGAGGGTATATCTTCTTGTGTGAGAAGTCTTGAAGTGAGGTATCTTCAAGCAGGAAATTAGAGTTTCTTGGGACTAGAACTCTAGGTTGTAACGGTTTGTTAAACACCCGTAAGCTTAACGTAGATAGTGGAATCTTCAAGAGAGTCTCTTGAAGGACTGGATTAGTCACACAAGTAGTGTGTGTGTGTGTGAACCAGGATAAATTGCTTCTGTCCTTAATTGTTTTAATTCCGCATTTATTTCCTGCTTAACTCGTTTTAGTCCGATAAACGCTATTCACCCCCCCTCTAGCGAAGGGCTATTGTTCTAACACATTGGGATCGGTCGTGCTTCTTTCTAGACCGTATAGGTATAAAAGTAAAGAAGGAAGACTGATGGGCATCCATCACTATTTTGAAAAATAATGTTCATGTGCGTTTTCAGCCATTTAGAACGATTTATTTGCCAGCATCGTTCATAACTGGCCCTAGAAGATTGTTTTGTCACAACAAGCAGTGATCAATGGCTTTGGGGTTAGTAGTGATTATTAGAGATTAGAGATCGCTCCTTGGCGGTTTAATTTTTGAACTTCGATCGACCGTTGGAGATTGGATATCACCACTTTCCACTGCAAAGCAAGGCGATGAGAAGCCGAGGTTGTTCACGGCTTGTTTGAACATGGTGATTTTATGTTTTACCTCACGTTCATGAGATGCAGCTTTTGGAAGAGTCACGATAGTTAATTGGTACGGGAGAGGTTATGGAGGAATTTGATTTGGAGATGGAGTCTTAGAGATAAGCTTGAGAAGAGATGTCGGCCATTACTAGTTAGATCAATGTAAGATCATCTATTACCGGTCTGTGACATAGGCCGATTGATCTGTAAGATCATCTATTACTACCTGGATCGATTTGCGACATAGGCTGATCGATATACAAGGCCATCTACTACTACCTGGATCGATCTGTGACATAGGCCGATCGTCATCTTCTTCTTCCTGGATCGATCTGTGAGGTAGATCAATCGATATGTAAGGTCACTTACCATTGCATGGATCGACATGTGAGATTGGCTATTGCTACGTGGACCGATCTGTGACATAGGTCAATCGATATGTGAGCTGACTTACTACTACATAGATCGATATGTGGGTTTGGCTATTGCTACGTGGAGATAGATAGTTCTTTAAATTTTTATTTATTGCGAATCCTACAAAGAGCGATCTATGAGATCGTTTATAAAATTGTATTTTAGGTGGTGACCTTGTTCTTTCGTGGAGAACTGTAGTTGCCAAGGATGGGTGTGATGGTAGCGGTTATGGATCGATGGTTGGATAGGGTCGCAGGCCGTTTGTGGTCTCTTTGGGAAAATTGGTTGATTGATGTCGCAGATCGTTTCCTTAACTTGTGGTTTGATTTTTGCTCACTACATGACCTGTGAGTTGACTTTTGGCTATTCCATGACCTGTGAGTTGACTTTCGGTCATGTTCACTAATGGGGTTGGCATTTGACCTAGTTGACCGATGGAGTTGACCTTCTGGCTCTGTTGACCGATGGAGTTGACTTTTGACCCAATTGACCGATGGAGTTGACCTTTTAGCTTTGTTGACCGATAGGGTTGACTTTTGGTCCTGCTGACCGATGGGGTTTACTTCTGGCCCAATTGATGGTGGGGTTGACTTTTTTGCTCGATTGACCACCGGGGTTGACTTTCTACTCAATTGACGACGGAGTTGACTTTCTACTCGGTTGACCGATCGGTTGACTTTTGCCTTATTGATCGGTTGGGTTGACTTTTGATCTTGGTGTTTCGATTTTGGCTGATGGTAAGGATCACCCCTTCGATTTGCGATAGTCTTCAATCGAAGGGCTAAGGGGGCAACTGTTTACACCAAGACCAAAATCGTGATGTACTACATGTCATTCATGTTTGGGCTCTTTCTGGTTAAAGGCCGGTACTGTGCTCTTAAAGGCCCAATAGTCTTTCTTTGGTATCTGGTCCAAGACCGATGTCATCCACTGGTCGAAGACCGATGTCATTCACTAGTCCAAGACCGATGTCATCCACTGGTCCAAGACCGATGTCACCCACTGGTCCAAGACCGATGTCATCCATTGGGTTAGGATCGATGCCATGGGTCTCTTGTCTTCCATTGGACTAAGCCCGATATCTAGTCCGGCTTATACAGGTTGGGGGCGCTAGTCTGGGATTGATGTCTTTCCAAGTCCGGTGTTTTATGCTGGTCAAGGATCAGTTTTTGGACTTGAATTTGAATCATGAGTTTGGATCTTATCGAATCGTTAGATGATCGGATTGGCTTGTGATCAGGAAAGTCCACAAGCTATTAGGGTCTGCGCAATCCTCTGTGACTTCTTTTTGTATTTGAAAGGTAAAAGGGAGGATATCGGGGTTCATAGCATATCCCACGTCAAGCGATGTTTAGAATTCGAAATAAGGTTTTTGGGCGTTTTATTATTTTAACAATTGTTTTGTGATAACCTATATAAGGTTATTGATAATACTTGTATCGGATGCCAGAAAAGTCAATCAAAGAACAATTTCTATCTTTTATTAGTTTACCTTTATCGCGCATCAGCGTTATTTATCATGCTTTCTTAGTTTAGTGTAACTTAAAAACCCAAAACACAAAACCCGATTTAGGACGTTTGACGTTCGTCCTTTCGGCCCTTCAAAGGTCGGATTCGGTTGTCGGTTTGGCCTTTTCATCGGTCGGATCGGCAGGTCATCATCAAAACCCAGTCCAGGATGCGCGACACCGTCCGTTGGGCCTTTCAACGGTCGGTTCTGGTTGTCGGTTTGACTCTTCAAACAGTCGAATTGGTAGGTCGAGGGTCGCTCGCTGTTCGTGCGAGAACATAATCAAAGCAAGGCTCTCATGTCTAATCATATATGTTAACTATCCACAAAAGCTTAGAGTTCTCTTCAAGTTTATTAGAGTTTTGGATTTATAAATTAGAATCTCGGAAAATAAGAGTACTGTCGTCTGGGAAAATAAGAGTTATGGATTTATATTACGAACTGCCATCTCAGACCTTTTGAGATCAGTTGGGAGAGAGAATTGGGTTAAGAGTTAAGGCCTTCATTCATAGGCCCAGCAAAATTCAAGCCGATGATGATGTAAACAGCCCAACAATAACCAATCGATCTTCATTCTCCACCTAGGCACACATAATTAAGTTCCAGTCTGAAAGTCCGGTGACATGAAGCCCATTCATCATAGTAAGCCCAGAGCTATACATCCACTTCCCAGCATAATTCTAAAGCTTCCCGTGTTTGCCCAGACAAGTTATAAGGCCGCTTGCATGAGATACGAGGCTAGGAGAATGGACAGACAATAAATACTTCATCATGAGGATATTACAAAACAGTAACACAAATCATTAGGTTTCAGTAGAAGGACCAATCGCACCATACGCATCTTGATTGGATCATAAAGAACTTCCACAGAATATATATACCTCTTATTGTTGAAGATAAGGTCATTTCTGGCTAATTAACGAGAAAGACGAAAGGATAGCCAGACCAAATATCATCCAAGAGCATGGATTTGAACCTTTACCAGATAATATATATATCCCACCAACACCAACAGCAAATCCGATTCTAAACACAGCATGTGCCAAGGAGCATTGCAAGAATCAACTTATATAGTTGGTCTAGCAAAGAAACATTGAGCTTCCTTAAGTATATATGCAACCTGCAGGTTCAAATCTTGGAGAGATGTGGATGGAGTATGCGGTGCTCACTAGTCCAGTGTGGCTGGGGCCAAATGGTGGTGTACGTGGTCTCCATTGTGAAGTTTGTATAACGTAAGCAAGGGCACAGTCTTCAGTCTTCTTTAGCATACTCTTCTATTAAAAGATGAGATATTTTTCCAAGAGTAAGTAGAAAATGAATTTTGTTCCCTTTTTCGTTTGCACTTTGTTTCAATGACTCTTAATTTATCTCTTTTATTTTAAAAGATAAGAATATATTTATATATAAATTTTTAAAATCAAACCAATTTCCTTAATTAGTACTAAAACATAAATTTAAGGAGTGCCATTAAATTGGGTGATTAATTTCATATGCATTGTAGACTGCTAAAGATGAAGTAATAAATTCTATACCAAACACTCTTTATTACAATCACTTTTGATTTAAAATTCCTTATTTATGACAAAAAAAAATTAGTAGATAATTTTTTTTTCTTTGAGAAGTAAATAACTGTTTTAAGATAGGATAATATAGTTAAATAATACGTTTATCCCAAAATCTAGGTAACTTTTGTTGAGATATTGTCATGAACAAGTGAGATGAATGGTGTGGGGACCTAGTTGCCCCAAAATTACTAGAACCAGCAGATATCGATGTGTACAAGTTTCCTCATGGAAGAAAAAACCATGCGTGAATATGAGTTTTGCTACATGACCAATGGGACCAAGCAGCGATGATAATTGAATAGATAAAGACGTGTGAATAGATAAAGACGCGATGGAATTGTTGTTGTAATTAGTGTATATCCATCGCGTCTTTATCTATTCACACGTTGTTGTTGTTTGTGTGGAATGTTGTGGTCTGAAATCTGAGGTAATGATACGTACAGGTCAAGATGGAGTTTCAAAGAAACTCAATGTTGAAGAAAATGTTATATGTCTTCTGACTTTCAGACAGAACTTTTTGAGCGTCACCAAAGTTCTTGCTCAAGTCTCTTTACTATTAGCTTGTTTTTGTATTAACCAAAGCTTCATAAAAGTTTTAATTGGTCTTCAAGGCTTGAGATAACTCAAACTGGACTTGTACTCAAGCCTTTTTGTAAGGTCGTTTTCATGTCCATATCCTTATACGTTAGCGAGGGAACTGCTATCTTCATATTATGGACAGCAACGAGAGATGGATGGTTATGGACAGCAACGAGAGATGGATTATACTCGGTGAGCTCAGCCTACAAATTTTTGTGCCATGCGTCTGCAGTTACACCACAACGGCCACTGTGCATGGTTTAATTTGACTCCACCAAAGATTGAATTTTTTCTTTGGAGATTACTTAATGCAGGTCTCGCTACAAGGGGTGCACTCTATCACAAGGGTATCTTGTCTGTGAATGAAGCCTTGTGTCCGTTATGTGCCGATACCTTTTTTTTTTTTATTGAAAACGACCTTTATTAATTAGTTTCCTCATATGTCAGGTTGTCATCAAAACGATGACACCATGAAGAATAAAACCAGTTACAGAAATATGATTTAGATCAGCAGGACAAAATAGAAGGATGCTAAGGAAACCCCCCTTACCCCACAACGAATTTACATGAAGGTCCCCTCCACGCTAGTATACTATCTGCGAAGATGAAGATTGCAGACAAATCATACGGGAAGCAAGGTTGGGTAGTCTTGAACCAAAGAAGGGATCGAGCCATCGTCACTTGAAAAACTTTCTCCCAATCCACCTCTGCATCTTCAAAAATCTTTTTGTTTCTAGTCAGCCAAATATTCCATAAATTGGCAAAGAAAACTTCCATTAGAGGAGCTCTGGCTTTAGCAGTCCTTGCCAAACTCATCCACTGGACAAGCATATCACCAATCGTTCTAGGTACACACCACTTCACTCCCCACCAATCACCAATCTGATTCCACAATCGCCATATAAACTTACAACTAATGAAAAAATGATCTACTGTTTCTATTTCTTCGGCAAAAAAGGGCATAGGGCATTATCCCTCACAATTATGTTGCTTCTAACCAGATTATCCCTCACAGCTATCCCATTATTCAATACCATCCAAAGAAAATACTCCACTTTGGGTGGAGCACAACCAAGCCATATCCATGGAATACCACTATCCTGAAAACGAATTTTGGATAAACAAGCATACCCCGATTTCATTGAATAAGCTCCACTCCTCTCTTCAACCCATCTCTATTTTTTTTTTATTCTAGTCGAGGAGAGTGAGACTCGAACTCGAGACCTCACCCCTCTTGTGCTTTTGACACAAGAGTGCCAATGAGCTACAAGCCCATTGGTATCAGTCCCTATTAACAATAGTTTCACGTCCCCTAATCTCCTTCTAAGATTTGACTCCATCACCAACTCATACTCAAAAAGAGGCCTTCTCCATCCAAAGTTCCACTCTAACCTTCCCTCCACACAAGATAACGCATCAGCCACATTAATGTCACGACAATTTGACAACCGAAATAATCTAGGAAAAAACTCCTCCAAGCTCTCCACCCTTGATAACCATCGATCACGCCACAAAAGATAGGATTTGCCATCCCTTAAATCTCTCCTAATAAATTGACTTAAACCCATCAAATCGCCCGGCATTAACTCACCAGAATTGGCAATATCTTTCCATATTTTTGAGACATTATTGTCCTTAAATTCCGGCCATGAAGACTCATTCCCCCTTTTGTACAAACAACTAACAATCTTCACCCACACAGGACCATTCGCTTTCATATGGTCTTCGTTAGCAAACCTCCATAACCACTTGAAAAGAAGGCATTGATTTTTGATTAGGAGATTTCCAATCCCTAAACCTCCTTGTTCTTTTGGTTTAACGATTTTGTTCCAGGCCACTAAACACATTTTTTCTTCTCCCCACTTCCTCCCCACAAAAAATCTCTCTGTAACCTGACAATTTTCTCTGCTACACCTCTCCGCATCTTGTATAAGGATAAGTAGTAGATAGGAAGATTACTTAACACTGCCTTTATCAACGTCACCCTCCCAGCCAGTGATAAAAATTTTCCTTTCCAAGATGCTAACCGGCATTTGATTCTATCAATGACTGGGTCCCATGCCTTAATCTTATGCATATTCCTCCCAATAGATAACCCCAAATAGTTTAATGGTAACGTCTCCACCTTACTCAATAATAGTCCAGCCAAAAACTCTATCCTTTGACCAGGAATATTATTTCCAACCATACTACTTTTGTGGAAATTTATGCTCAAACCAGATAAATTTTCAAAGCATCTTAGAACTCTCTTTAAATTCAACAACGAATCCTCCTCTTCAGGGCAAAAGAATAAAGTGTCATCTGGAAACTGAATTAGAGGTGCCACTATCTCATTGATCCTCACTTCTTGAATTAATCCCTTGTAACCGCTTGATTAACCAAAAGGGACAACCCTTCAGCAACCATGTTAAACAAAAATGGTAATAGTGGATCACCTTGTTTCAACCCTCTGAATGCAGTAAATTCATCTGAAGGGCATCCATTTAGCAAAACCGACATCTTTGGATAACTGATGCATCCCCATATCCATCTTCTCCAATTTTCACCAAATCCCATGGCCTTCATAATTTCCATTAGAAAATCCCATGACACAGAATCATAGGCCTTTCTAAAATCAATTTTCCACATGATTGCCTTACTCCTGTTCTTCTTTAATTGAGAAACAATCTCTGAAGCAGATAGTATACAATCAAGAATCTGTCGCCCTTCTGTAGATGCATGCTAGTTTGGACTAATCAAATCCTTCATTATGCCTTTCAGTCATCTAGTAAAAACTTTGGCAATAATCTTGTATACACTGTGGATAAGACAAATCGGTCTATAGTCTTCAAAACCCGGTGCCTCATTCTTTTTTGGGATCAAACACATAAAGCCACAATTCACTCCTGAAGGTAGGCGTCTAGATTGACAAAAATCATTAATCAGATCCCTCAAATCTTCACATAACAAATCCCAAGCTCTCTTAAAAAAATTGATATTAAAGCCATCCGGGCCAGGAGATTTATTTCCATCACAATCCCATATTGCCTCCTTAATTTCCTCCAAATCAATAGGTCTCTCCAAAAAGTCAGCTTGTTGGGTCGAAATCTTTCTAACTGGAATATCTCCCCAAGAGAATTTTGATTTAGATATGGGTTTAAAAAATTTCTCAAAATAAACCTTCGCAGCCTCTTTCACTTCCACAGGATCTTCCAAAATATTTCCTTCAAAGCTAATTTGACGGATTGAATTTTGCCGGCCTCTATTACATGCATTCAAGTGGAAGAATCTTGTGTTTTTATCACCCAACCTCAACCATTTAATCCTTTATTTTTGTTTCCATAGACTCTCCAGTTGACTTTGACGCTTGAAGAGTTCAGTTTTTAAAACCCCCATCTGACTTCTTTCATCAGGATTAAGAGCCCGTTGCTCAGTGATAAGATCAAGCCCCTCTATCTTCTCTCTTAGCACCTTAATACTCTCACCAATATTACCAAAAGAATTCCTGTTCCACTCTTGCAAAAGCTTTTTTATAAAACCCAACTTCCTGATAAGACAATATTTCCTTGGAAATTTTGAGCAAGCCTTCATCCACATCTCTTTTAGAACCGAGTCAAAATCTTCATGAGAGAGCCAAGCATTCAAGAATTTAAAAGGTTTGATGCCCCAGAACTTGTCTTCTTGCGCCAAGATTAAAGGGCAATGATCTGATCCGTTCTTTTCACCAGCCCAAAGCCGGATCGAAGGGAATAAATTAAACCATAGAGGATTGAAGAATGCACGATCAATCTTACTTGCTCCCCTATAATTTCCCCAAGTAAATCGCCTTCCTTGAAGCTCAACTTCACATAAGTCTAAATCTGAGACAAAATTGCATAATGCCCGAGCACCCCTGATAGAAATCCTACCACTAAGTCGATCCTTAGTCTCAATCACTTCATTGAAATCACCAATGATTAGCCAAGGTACTTCTGATCCCTGCAGACGGATTGATAATTCCTCCCATAGCTCGATTCTCACTTCCTCCGAACCTGGACCATACACACAGCAAATGCCAATCAAAGTAGTCACTCCCACCTTACCTTCAATCATTATCCAATTCCTCCCTGAAGAACGACTGCTTACAGATAAAAAATCCTCCTTCCACATTAAACACAAACCACCTGAGCTGCCGACTGCATCTACAAAAACAAAATCAAAACCACCACCCCAAATTCGAGCATATTCTCCTTGGACCCAACCCGAACACTTTGTTTCACATAAGAAAACTATTCTCGCCTTTAACTTCAACATCAATTCTCTCACACTACTATGTTTATTAGTCGACCCTACACCCCTTATATTCCAAGAAATTTAACTAAACAATTTAATTGGGGCTAACACAAGACACTGACCATTGGGAAGGAGAGGATAGCTATACATTAGCCCTCGCCTCCTCCCAGTCCACTACTTTCCTGTCGATCAACAATGCAACTTCGTTAGCAACCCCTTCTCTTCCACCCACACACTTTAAGCCCAGCTCTTCCCCAACCTTTAGAGTTTCTTCAACTTCTAACGATTTGGACATAATATCATCTTCCATAGCGGCCGTGACACGTAAATTGCAAGCAACAATGTCATTGTCCTTAATAGAACTCTCACCTGACCTCAAAGATCTCACTCTTCCCCTTGATGCAATCTTCTTTACCTTCCTGACTTTTCTAGCATGCGAGTCATGTTTACAGTCAGCCTTATCCATGAAAGCCTGAAAACTGGCTGCCAAATTAGGGAGTGACAGCTCCTCTTTTCTGGCTTCAAACCGAAAAACATCCATAGGTCTTAGCTCATTTGTATCTACAGCCAGGTCCTGGTTACTAGTATTCCTCTTTCGATTAGTCCCATTACTTAATGACCCATCTAATAACTCTATCCTCCTCCCTACAGAGCCCGAAACTTCAAAAAGCCTATCTTCCTCTCTTGCAGGCCCAGACCCTCCAAAGTCAGCCTCCTTACTTCCCTTATTAGGTAAGGATTTTAATTGATCATCGCTTTTATTACTACCAGCTGCTATCTTTTTTGTACGCCCCTCCTTCCTAGGCCCCACTGCATTTAAATTCCTTTCAATATTAATTGAACAGTCCGCCACTGTGTCACACTCCTACCCCAAAACTCTCTCCTCCAATACATTCTTTCCTTTCTCTACCCGCTTTATCGTTTCACGAATACCAAAAGGATCAGTTGGCCCCTTGGGTTCCACACCCTCACCACCCCCCACACTACTTTCGCTGATCACTTGTTCCTCCACTGTCCACGCACCTGTGCCTCCATGGTCCTTTTCTGCATTTCTTTCTAATGCCTATCCTCAGTAATTGTGTCTTTCTGATGCCAAAAAAAAAAAATTATCCTCGGTAATCTTTTATCTGGACTAGTCTGGCTAGCTTCTTTGGCTTGACTATTCATTTCCATTCTTTTGTAATCTCTATTTTCCAATAATAAAGTATGATTAGTATAAAAAAGAAACTGCCTCACATATTTTCAATCGCAATCCTTCCCTAGAAAAAAAAATCTCAATCGATAGCATAGTTATCAAACCCGGCCTGGCCCGTTCAATCGGTTGAACCGTGACCCAGAGCCTATTCTGGGTTTTAAGAGTTGACCCAGGTCTGCAAGTGAATAGTGTAAAACTCGTTGGCCCGGACGGTTTTGTGGCTACTCGGTTGAACCAATGACCCGGGTCAAGTCAGTTTTAAATCACAAAATCAAAAAAAATAATTTTTTGCATAAAAATTGTATTATTTAATGAAAATTAAGAATTTATATATATTTTTTATTATCAAAATATAAGTGCCTTTCTACTTTGTCCAAGCAAATTAAAGTTGTCTTTGACTTGCCCAGGATCAAAGAGTCTTTGAATTCTTCTGGTATAGTGCTTTCCACATTTTCATAGGGTTGCCACACAACCTAAACAGTAATATCACATCTTAGCCAGTGGGAATCATCATGTTCTAGCATGCCAATGACCAATTACGCTGACAAGCAAAAGTGAGGTAGTCCTCAAAACAAGTTAGATAAACTCACTTCGGATGATTGGAGACAATCCAATTGCTTGCGGTACTGAACTACATCACATTTTGCTCGTAGTCCACTGAGTTTTTGCTTCCACCGGAGGGCAAGGGGGAAGACATCACTGTTAAGCTCTTGATTGAGTTTGGGACGACCAATATTTATATGCCAGTAACTCCAACACTAGACAGAAACAGGAAAAATCAAAATGAAATGCAACTAACAGAACTAAGGAGGAGAAAAAAGAGAAGGAAACAAGAGCAACCTGCAGAAGTGTCAAACAGCCACTAATCGTGCTTTGAGACTTATTGGTGGCATTGCCAAGCGCTCTATACAAAAACGCCAGCGCTGCTGCTCCCCAAGCATACTTTCCCGCCTTCTCAAAGTCCGCAAACAGCGGCAAATACATAACCGGGACTGTATTCCCACTGGTCGCGCGACATGCCAAATTCGACGTGTCTGGAACTGGAATTAATCTATCTACCGCCCCCTCGCTGCATTATCGTTTTTTTTTTTTTGGTTTTTCACGCCATGTGATGGGGAGTGGCATATAGTGGTTGATAAATATTTTTGTTCTTATAATTACCATTCTATCCAACTCTCTGTGATTCATTTACTAAGCGACAACTCGGTTCAGCTTCTTACAGTTTAGCCCCTCCGCCTTTTGCCTCCTCAATATTGGTCCCTGATTTTTGCACGTTTAGTCAACAGCAACAGAACACTTCTGTGTGTAGTTTTACATCATCTTGATCTAAGGCTTATTAAAAAGAAAGAGATAAGAAAGAACTTATAGGGTTGCGCTGCTGAAGTGGATAGAGTTGTGGATTTTGCTCTGGTTAACGCTGTTTCGTGGCTCAAAGCTAAACATGGTAATTTTCCTTTTAGTGCTTCCTTAGTACTGTCTTCTGCAGATTCTATCAAGTTCTGGGCAACTCCACACTGTAACTTTAATGTTCTCGCCCATTCTTGAGTGTGCTCTGCTGTGCTGTAACACTTGTGTTCTCCTTATACTCTTTTGTTGATGTAATCTGGGCACTAAGTGCCGGTTGTAACCATTTTGTATATATTGTTGTGGAATAAAACTCATCGTTAGCATAAAAGAAAAAGTCAACGTGTTTTGTGTGAATCTGTGTATTAGCTATATCTATCGGGTACGATCTCTTTTTTTTAAAAAAATTTATTTATGCTAACAATCGGGTACTGTACTATCGTTTATGTCAACATATTTTAATTGTGTGTGCAGTTAGTAGTTGTTGTCGGTCCCCGTAGGTACCATTTATTAATTAAGACATCGTCGGTGCCGGGGGGCTATAAATTGAGTGGGAATGAAGAGGAGTAAAGCAAGAAAAAATCAAGTATATTTCAAAAGAATTAAGAGAGGAAAAAAAGAAAGAGCAACAAAAAAAAAAAATGGCAAGTAGCAAGCTGCTGGTTAGTTTGTTGGTGATGGTGGTACTTGTGGTTGCATGCAGCCAACTTGGCTCATTCTGCTGTTGGTATACGTGAGATTGATAATAATCCTGGTGGTGTGTCTGATGGAAGTGATGATCATCAGGTTGCTATTACTAATAGTTTGAAGAATAATTATCCCTTGTATGATATCATGATGATGCTCCGAGGTGGACAACTTCCTGATGATCAGAGACTCACTTGCCTTGGTCCCAGCAGGCGTTGTTCGACTGACCTAGAGTGCTGCTCTGGTAACTACGTAACGGGTATTATCGGCTTAAAGTTCTGTTCAGAATGAAAGTAATGTAGTAGGGTTTTCTTCAAACTAAAAAGATCAAGCAAGAAATTACAAAAATTTTTAGATTGCGAGATGAGGTTTGGTACTTGTCAAGGTATGTTGGGTTAAGACCATGAAATTTATCTTAACGCCAACTTTGCTTTGATATTCACATACAGATCCACATTGTCTGTGTCAGTCAACTTATGGGTGCAGTGTCCAGTCCTGATCGGAAATGAATGCCTGGCGATTCAATGAGATCACTACAATGATCGTTAGGGAAGTGCTAATGCTATATCTATATGTGTTTGTGTTTTTGTGTGTGTGTGTGCACGTTGCACTTGCAATAATCCTACAAATTAAGCTCCAGCTACTAGTTTGGCTATGACATTGCCGGGTATGCTTCTATGTTGTGATGTGGTTGAATAAATAAAAAAAGTGTACATATTGTCTTTGTTTATTCCTTTATACTTATTTTTCTAAAAGCTTTCATTTTGGTAATTGTAAAGATAAGGAACCACACAAGTTATAATTAAGGCCGCATGCATGAGATACGAGGCGGACAGGCAATACTTTCATCAAAACACAAATCTCGTATTAATTAAAGGAAACAACTCCTCAGCAGCTTTATGGAAAGAGGTTTGCAACGATTTGAACTCCAAGCACTGGGATAACCACACAACAAAATCATTGAAACATTATTTATGGATGACAGTATTTCTTTTTTTTTGGGGGGACTTTATTCATCTACAAAATATGTACAATAGAGTAGCTAGCAGATTTAAGTTCGGGCTGCTACTGGAGAAAATTCACACACACACACATGATAAGAAGAACAAATTGCAGCACAATGAAACTGAACACAGATATGGATCATGACAGTATTTTATGCTACTGCATGTTTGGACTATATATGTATGGTCGATGAGGAACAGTTTGGCGTTCGAGGGTGATGCTACGAAATTGGAAAAAAGCTTAAGACCTCATCTTGTTTAGACCTACGATTTGGATCTCACAACTAAACAGGATGCTTTTCATTATAATTTGTAGGACGTACTTAGTAGGGCGGGACCCATGTAAACTGCCTCAATACTGCCTCAATTTAAGCTTTCTTGCACAGATGCCCTCTCGCTTCTGTCAAAGTATGCCTTAATTTGTTTACAAAACCAAATGAAAATCGTAAAAAGAATTGGATTTGATCCACTATCCATTTAACAATTGAATTTATTTGGAAGAAAGAAAAACAATTGACGAGCTAGTTATCGTGACCGAGACCGCGACCAATAAACCAAAAGAAAAGATACGTAGTGGATTTTTGGGTCCCCCCAAACGTGTTTTCTGTGCATGTCTGTATCACAGCAAATAATAGATTTGCATGGCTTCTAATTGAAAGAAATGAAATGAAATTTAAGATAATTTATTCCTAAATTGTGGAATTTGTTTGTCAAACAGTATTTGAAATATAAAAAAATTATACGTTATTTAGTACCCCCAAAAAAGAACAAGGCATGAGAGTCCATTGCTGCACAATAGTGGCTATAAATAGAGTGAGCGAGTGACAGGGGAGCAAAGTAAGAATTAAGTATATTTCAAAACCGAAGAAGAAAGAAAGAAGGAAAGGCAGCAAGCGCGCAGAAAATGGAAAGTAGCAAGCAGGTAACTAGTGTGGTGGCGATGGTGGTGCTTGTGGTTGCAGCCAACTTTGCTCATTCAGCTCTTGGCATACGGCGGATCAATAATCCAGCAGGTGTATCTGATGGAAGTGATGATGATGGTCAGGTTACTTTTAATGATACTCCCTTCTTTGATATCATGCACCAAGCGGGTGGACCTCAGGGATCTTGCACCCCTCAAGGCGGTACGTGTAATACGTATGCACCGTTTCTGTGCTGCAGTGGTGTATGCATTGCTGCACCCTACCCATTCGGGATTTGCGCATGAAAGCCAAGTAGTAGTAATTGGACATTGAATGCCTGGCGATTCAATGAGATCATTACATCAATCGTTAGCCAAGGAAGTGCTATGTGTGTGTGTGTGTACGCCCAGTGCTGCACTTGTTGTAATAATGCAATATAAGTTAAAGCTCCCGCTAGATTGGTTTAGAGTTCCTGTATGTCTGGAACCAAGAAAGTTATTTATAATTAATTACCATGATATTGCGGGGTACGTATGTTTCTCTATTGATGTGATGTGATTTAATAAATAAAAGTTAATTTATTATTTTTATTTATATGGACTTTGTTAATGATTAGGGGACTGTGTTACAATTTAAGAAGTCTTGCGGTCAACAATGCATACAAAAATTACAACTCGAATGAACGAACATGACAATTTCAAGCTAAATATATATGGTTCTAAAATTTCGGTGGACACCAGGCCAAGATTTCAGTGTTTCAGCACAGACACCACCAATCGCACCAAACGCATCATGATTAGATCACAAAGAACTTCCACGGTATACCTCTTAATTATTATTATGAGGTCAATCTCCTAGATAAAATCTAAACAAGTCTCTTCTAGCTAGTATATAAAAAAAAAAAAAAGATAAAATCTAGACAACAATCTTTTCCATATATATAATTTGTCAAATGCCTTATTCTGACGTTAAGCATGAGGCCTTGGCGTGAGTTTGTTGTAGAGTTTCTTATGTCTAAGGGATGGCATGCATGGTAGAGTTTTTTGGGTACATATATAGGAGATGGTAGAGTTGTAATCTTTTATTGGTTTTTCTTCATGACTAGAAGGGTCCTATATAGTCATGCCTGGGTTAGTCCTCCGCGCGAGGTTCTGCTTTTCTATTCTAGTTGTTCTGTCATCGCGCTGATGACTTCTTCTTTTTACCCTGGTTATGGTTCTATAAATATTAGCATTAAAAAGATGGTTCTATAAATATAATCGATCAATTTTTTTATTTTTTTAAATATAATCGTTTCTATTAAAAAAAAGGGTCATTGCTGGCTCTTAATCCCAATGACTCTTAAATTGTCTCTTTTGTTTTTTCAAAATAAGGATAATTTATATATAGATTCTTAAAATTCAAAGCAATCTTTTATTCCGTTTGTACCCAAAAAAAAAAAAATCAAAGCAATCTAATGCACTCCATAATTAACCAATAGATTATAATTTAAACATGATAATTTTGGAATAGACGGTATAATAATTCTATTCGAAACACTCTTTGTTACAATCATTTTTCTGCTTTAAATTCCTTATTTATAATGCTAATTTTGATACAAGCATTAAGAAAAAAATCTCACACTCATGGTGCAACAAGAGATCCAAGTGAGCTGAATGGTGCGTGGACCCTTGTTGCCCCAAATTACTGGAACCAGCAGCATCGACGAATACAAGGTTTCCTCATGGAGAAAGCTATGCGTGAATATGAGTTTTCCTAATGGGACCAAAAGCAGCGCAAATAATTGAAAAGATAAAGCCATGTGTGAATACGAGTTTTCTCACCCAACCATACAGAACTAGCCGCAATGGTCTCACTAAAGGGAAACAACACATGATGAGTCTTGAGTGGCTGGTCCCAAGATACAACCACTCGATCAAGACCATTAATTGTATTTGGTAGGGTTCTTGCTCTTCTTTATCATTGATTTATCGTACAATTTCCTTTGATGTTCCCTCAACTTTCACTAATTTAGCTTTTTGTCACATCCATCCTAGGATTTTTCTATTTTTCGTCCTACCGCACATGATATCAGTGTTTGAAAAAGAAAAAAAAAAGATTCTACAATAAACAAAATAATTTTTTTTTAAAGGACTTGTGTAGTTAATTCAAAATGCTGAATTAAAAGCGGTATTGTAGGTTTTCTCATCTGCTTCTCTTCCTCTTGGAGAAACTCTAAATGTATAATTCTGGGCTACTGGGTCGTCTTTCTTTCTGGCAGTAAATTTCTTACCAAATCTTTTTATATTTAGTTTTTTTAGTTTTTGTTGTTAGTCTCACTTTTGTAGATTTAATAACTCTTAAGACTATATGAGCCAAAAATCATTTTTTTTAAGCTAATGGGAGCCAAAACTATGGAAGAAGATTTGAGTTGTAAGAGTTCTTACAGAAACTTCTCAATATAATGAATATATTGAACAAAGTGTCATGACTTACACGAAAGGATGAGATACAATTCTAGAGATATTTACAAAAAGTTCAAAATGTACGTAGCTCATATCAAAATAGAAAGTCGTCGTCCTCTAAAATACTATAGGTCAATCTGGACAAATTGTTAGGTTGGCCCCTTTATTAAATCTCTAAAATATAATACGTAATTCTTAATTCTTAATTTTAGTAGGGCTTCACAAAGAAGAAATGTAATGATTGTGGACTATCATACAGTTCTTATTTCTTTAAATATCATTTTTTATAAAAAATAAAAAAAAGAAAATTAACGGTTAGTTACAATATCGAAGATGCATCATTTAATCATCAATACCCAATCCAATGATAATATCATAGGATCGAGGAAAAAAGAATTAAGAGGGGGTACTCATTGAAAAAGATGAAAGTAAAAAAGAAGAGAGGTTAGCATCAGAAAAAGTAAGAGGGGTTAGCATCATAAAAAAAAGAGTAAGAGAGGTGTAATTTCTAATTTAAGACTTGCCTTTATTGACAAGAATAAAAAAAAATAATAAATACTTTGAGTACCATATTTGCAAAATTAATGCAACACTATACAAAAATCATATATTTAGTGGATGATGTGTTATCGGTGGTGGTGGTTTTTTTTTTTTTTGATGCTACGGTGGTAGATATTGGGGATTCGTGGTTAATTATTACCATATGCAGAGGATAAACAACAATATTTATCTGGAAAAAAATACATTAAGAAAGTTAATTTGGTTTGTATCAAGCGGCATTGCTTGTCAATGTGAGGTTGGCTAAGTAAGAAGAGTAGTTCTCGTGTGCGATTTAGGGGCAAAGATCCGATTACTAGATGGAAAGAGAATGAAAAAAGAATTTGGCTATCTATCTTTTGTCAATGGCAAGGGGTTTGCATGATGATTAGCACAGCGAAATTACGTAACTGTAGTTTTGGGACATGTCAAAGTGCTTTATAGTGTCCTTGCTTTACTGTCGTGGATGGGATTTGGGTCGTTGATAGGTAGGGACGTCAACGTGATTTGCGACTGTGGTGGATAGGAATTGGGTGGTTGCTAGGAGATATATTGGATTTTCTTTTCTTTCTTTCACACTCTAGGCCAGCCCAATACTAAGGAATATTAATAGGTTTAGACTAATTCAGATCAGTATATAATTAGAACTATAAAGGTTAGCATCTCGAGTTCCTAAGGTGCCGCGTTCATCAAAGATTGGAATGAATTTGAAATTTTATGATTAAGCTAGAACCATTCCAAATCAACTGATCTAACCATGAAGATATATAT
>JAKUCV010003600.1:32396-42691 GCA_028386065.3 Turnera subulata
AGACAACAAGCCTTTGATGAGTGGAGTGAGTGATCAGATCATCTTCTTCCTTTCCTTCCTTTCTGAGTTCTTGAGAGGGTCTTGAGAGCTCTTGAGAGTTTCAGCACATACACTTCTTCTTTGAGAAAGAAAGAAGTATAAACACCACAATCATAGCTCCCGGAATTTCTGTTGCTAGCACATCAGTCTGGGAGTGCTCGGAAGTTGGGTCGTGTGACGACACCACCTTGATTATGGTTCGTGTGGATACCGTAGAGGGGCGAGGACTTTGTCTGGCTCTAACTGATTCGTTCCAGCAGTTGGGTGAAAGACCTCAACCGAACAAGGTATGGAATTTTGTTATACGGTTTATATGCTTCACATGTGGTTCTTGGTTTAGTTTCCGTGCTTCCGCTGCGTGATTCATGTTGTATATGATAGTCATATTGCTTACGGAAACATACAAATACCCAGTGGTTCGGATATACCGAATATCCGGTTTGGGATGTTGATCTCGGTATGGTATTTTGGGTTGTTGAACCCGGTATGATTTGGTAATTTGGGACGTGGTCCCGGTATGGTAAGATTTGGTATGGTTCTTTGATCTGGCATCCGGAATTAATTGATAACCTGGTACGACCCTAGCTTAACCAGTGACAGGGGCCTGAGAGATAAAATTGGAATTAATAATAATTAATCTTTTGGTCTTGGCTTTGATATGATTTAGTAAGATTCCTCTGTCGTGTTGTTTGCGTTGGATTCTTCTGTCGTGTTGTTTGTGTTAGATTCTTCTGCTATGATGGTTGTATTACTTCGAAGGTATTACGGTTGATTATATATCTCTGTTTATCCTTCGACGGTGAGCACTTCGGACTCACCCCTCACCTGCGGGCTTTCATCCCGTAGGATGAGTTGTTTGTAGTGCAGGAACGTACAGGGCAAGCTGAAGCGTACCCTCGGACAGGACTCGGATCCATTAGTTGCATTGGGCTTTGCATATGTTGTCATGTGAGTTATAAGTCTTCCGCTGTGCATCTTGTTAAGTTTTCTGCTGTGCATATGTTGTAATTAGGCCATTGGGCCGGATGGTAATTGTTGTTGATGTCCCGGGGGTTCGGGTGACGAGTTCCATGTTGGGCCGAAGGGCCGGTTTTCAGTTTTGATATTGGGCTGTTGGCCAGTTTATTGTTTTATACACTGTAGGTCGGGCTTTGTTGGGGTGAGTTGACACAGTTCCGGCACGTGTTTACTGTGTACGGTAAATACGGGTCGGGGCGTTTCAAATAAAATCTAAACAAGTCTCTTCTAGCTAGTATAAAAAAAAAAAAAGATAAAATCTAGACAACAATCTTTTCCATATATAATTTGTCAAATGCCTTACTCTGACGTTAAGCATGAGGCCTTGGCGTGAGTTTGTTGTAGAGTTTCTTATGTCTAAGGGATGGCATGCATGGTAGAGTTTTTTGGGTACATATATAGGAGATGGTAGAGTTGTAATCTTTTATTGGTTTTTCTTCATGACTAGAAGAGTCCTATATAGTCTGCCTGGATTAGTCCTTCGCGCGAGGTTCTGCTTTTCTATTCTAGTTGTTCTGTCATCGCGCTGATGACTTATTCTTTTTACCCTGGTTATGGTTCTATAAATATTAGCATTAAAAAGATGGTTCTATAAATATAATCGATCGATTTTTTTTATTTGTTTTTTAAATATAATCGTTTCTATTAAAAAAATTAAAGGGCATTACTGGCTCTTAATCCCAATGACTCTTAAATTGTCTCTTTTGTTTTTTCAAAATAAGGATAATTTATATATAGATTCTTAAAATTCAAAGCAATCTAATGCACTCCATAATTAACCAATAGATTATAATTTAAACATGATAATTTTGGAATAGACGGTATAATAATTCTATTCGAAACACTCTTCGTTACAATCATTTTTCTGCTTTAAATTCCTTATTTATAATGCTAATTTTGATACAAGCATTAAGAAAAAAATCTCACACTCATGGTGCAACAATAGATCCAAGTGAGCTGAATGGTGCGTGGACCCTTGTTGCCCCAAATTACAGGAACCAGCAGCATCGACGAATACAAGGTTTCCTCATGGAGAAAGCTATGCGTGAATATGAGTTTTCCTAATGGGACCAAAAGCAGCGCAAATAATTGAAAAGATAAAGCCATGTGTGAATACGAGTTTTCTCACCCAACCATACAGAACTAGCCGCAATGGTCTCACTAAAGGGAAACAACACATGATAAGTCTTGAGTGGCTGGTCCCAAGATACAACCACACGATCAAGATCATTAATTGTATTTGGTAGGGTTCTTGCTCTTCTTTATCATTGATTTATTGTACAATTTCCTTTGATGTTCCCTCAACTTTCACTAATTTAGCTTTTTGTCACATCCATCCTAGCATTTTTTCTATTTTGCGTCCTACCGCACATGATCAGTGTTTGAAAAAGAAAAAAAAAAGATTCTACAATAAACAAAATAATTTTTTATTTTTTTTAAAGGACTTGTGTAGTTAATTCAAAATGCAAAATTAAAAGCCTTATTGTAGGTTTTCTCATCTCCTTCTCTTTCTCTTGGAGGAAGGGCTGCTGCGGCGTCTTTCTTTCTGGCGGTAAATTTCTTACCAAATCTTTTTCTACTTAGTGTTTTTAGTTTTTGTTGCTAGTCTCACTTTTGTAGATTTAATAATTCTTAAGACTATGTGAACCAAAAGTCATTTTTTTTAAAACTAATAGGAGCCAAAAAACATAGAGGAAGATTTGAGTTGTTCTTTACTTATTGCAGAAACTTCTCAATATAATGAATATATTGAACAAAGTGTCATGACTTACACGAAAGGATGAGATACAATTCTAGAGATATTTACAAAAAGTTCAAAATGTACGTAGCTCATATCAAAATAGAAAGTTGTCGTCCTCTAAAATACTATAGGTCAATCTGAACAAATTGTTAGGTTGGCCCCTTTATTAAATCTCTAAAATATAATACGTAATTCTTAATTTTTAATTTTAGTAGGGCTTCACAAAGAAGAAATATAATGATTGTGGACTATCATACACTTCTTATTTCTTTAAATTTTCAATCATTTTTTATAAAAAATAAAAATAAATAAGAAAATTAACGGTTAGGTACAATATCGAAGATGTATCATTTAAACATCAATACCCAATCCATTGATAATATCATAGGTGAAACGCCCCAACCCGTATTTACCATACACAGTAAACACGTGCCAGAACTGTAACGACCTGACCAAACAAAGCCCAGCATACAGTGTATACAACAGAAAACTGGCTCAACAGCCCCAAATATAAACATCAGAAATCTGGCCCTTCGGCCCAACATCAAAACATATTACCCGAACCCGGGATCGTCAATAATAAAACAACCGGCCCAATGGCCCAACGACAGCAATAAATAGCACAGCGGAAGACTTAATAACTCACATAGACACTGTATGCGACACTGATGCAACTAATGGATCCGAGTCCTGTCCAAGGGATAACGCTGCAGCCTATCTGGAATGCTTCATACCTGAACCACAAATGACTCAACCTACGGGATGAAAGCCAGCAGGTGAGGGGTGAGTCCGAAGAGCTCACCAACCAAGGATGAACAGAGATATGCAGGCAACCATAACACTTCAAAGAAGGTAATGCAGACAACAGTCACAAACCATACCAAAGACAATACCGCACAAGACAGACCAAGCCCAAATACTCGTCCCAAACATACCAAAGACTTTATTATTAATCCAATTTTATCTTTTTGGCCCCCGTCACGGATAAGCTAAGGTCGTACCAGGTTATCAACCTGTTCCTAGTACCAGATAAAAAAGAACCCGGGATCAATATCCCAATAACAAATCTCAGGGATCAACATCCCAATAACAATCTCAGGGATCAACATCCCAATAACAATCTCAGGGATCAACATCCCAATCACAATCTCAGGGATCAACATCCCAATCATAATCTCAAGGATCAACATCCCAACCACAATCTCAGGGAACAACATCCCAATCAAACCGGCATCAACATACCCATCACAAGTAACCCAGATCATGGCCACCACAAAACAGCCTCAAACCATCCTGTCGTACCTTTACTTACCACGTGACAAATAAATCATCATCTCAAATCAATTTCCATTTTCCATTTTCTTTTTCCCAATTATCCATTTCATAATTTATTCCAATTATCCAATCACAACACAGTCCACCGACAACAATCACAATATCCATAACAGTCAAACAATTATCCAACTTCCTATTAATTCAAGTTATACCACAGACTAATCCGTCAACAGTTTCATAGCATCAATTACTCACAATCCAACGTCAATCACAACACAGTATCCAATAAACCAATAACAGTCAACACGGCAATTCAATCAAGCAGAACAATAACAAAGAATCACACACAGAACCGACATCAACAGATCCGTATCATCAAATATCCAACAATAATATATATATCATCTCAATTTCCAATATTCATTTACTCAAGTTATTCAACTTATCATTACCACAGGTTAATCCACAGACTAAACCATCAACATTTCATAACACCAATTATTCACAATTAACAGTTCAATGATTACTCACAATATCCACAATCCAACAACACAAACCAGCATCATCAACAACAACATCCATGGCAAACAAACAACAATCGACAAACATCTCAGCAGTTCAATCAAACAATAAAAATACACACACAGCATTACGGGCACATATCCAAGGTTATCCATCCTCACCTTAGCCGATTACTCAACTCTGAAAACATCAACCGGTCCAAAGCCGGTTCCTTGAAAAATTGCCCGATATCATAACCTATACAACAAAACAATATATACTCACATAAGATGCACATAAGAGTATGCCATGATGCCAATACTGCGAAATAAACCCATCCCGGTTCATATCCTTTATTATCATCTTTTACCGAAAATATTATACCGTACGTATATCCGAATATAATTTCGGTACCATACTTTAATTAAAACTCTTTTCAAAATATTTTCATAAATTAATTATACTTTTCCCAAAATAATTTTCATAAGGATTACTTACCATATTATAATTTCCTTTGAAAATAATTATGCATGTACTTATCCATAGTATGTCAAAGGTATTTACCATACATTAATTTCAGAAGATATATTTCATTTCATAATTACCTTAATAATAATATGCCAAAATATTTTTAGTTATGTACTATGTATATACTTTCAGGAATTATTCTCCAAAGATAATAGAATTATTATGTATATATATATATATACATATATATATATATACATATATATATATATATATATATAGAAACATCTCCGTAATTTACATATCAAAATTAATTACCACATAATAATTTTTAAATGATATACATCATATCACAATTTCTTAAAAATATTATTTCAGGATAATTATTTATTTCCAAAAAATATATAACCCATAATATATATTATTATCATTTTCAGAATTATTATATTTTCCCAAATATTATCTTCCTTTCCAGAATTATATTTTTTTCAGATTTAATTATTTTCCCTCTCTTTTTTTTTTAAAAAAAAATGGGTTGGGTCATGAACAGTAGGCCTTGCAACAGCCCATGTCCAAGCCCAGGACCCAGAACCAAGCCTGCAGGTCAACAGCCCAAAGCAGGATTTAGGCCCAGGCAAAAAATCTTGACCCAGGCCCAACCCATGAAGCCAACCCACAGTTCTATCCGGGTCGACCCATGCGAGGTCGGGTCATATCAACTCAAAATGGGTCTTCACCCGCCATGCTCACCTTGTCGTGAGCTGCAGCGGCGGCGCACGCAAGGTGAAGCGGTACGAGACAGCGCGCGTCGGAAGGAGGAAGGCGGTGCGAGGTGAAGGCGACATCGCGGCAGATGGGGACGCAAGGAGGCGAGGCGACGTCGCAAACTTCGTCGGGTTGGTCGTGGCTTGGCTCCTCTCCGGCGGTTGCTGCAGATCGGGGCGGCTGGTGCGAGGCTGGCGGCGAGGAGGTGACACAAGCGGAGGCGCGACGAGGCAACGGGGAGATCGGCGGCAGTTCGAGCGTGTGGTGGCGTCTCGGGTGGCGGCCGTGCACGTAAACGGGAGGAGGAAAAGAGGGAGAAGGAGAAAGATGGTGGTGCGTTGGTGGTTGTGCTCATCGTGTAGGCGGGGGCGGCAGTGCAGGTGGTGGTCTCGACAATGGCAGTGGCGGCGAAGGGTGGTGGAATGTGGGGGTGGTCGGCGGCGTGAAGTGTTTCGGGTGGTTGGTGGCTTCTGTGGTGTGTGTGTTGTTCTTTTTATTTTTTTTCTTTCTTTTACAATTCGTTTTTCGGGTTGCAAGGTGAAGCAGGCGAGGTAAATTGGTATATGTATCGTTGCTGTTTTGCAGTAGGGAAGATTTTGGCAGAGAAGAAATGCAGGTGTAGGCAGAAATTGATGCAGGGAAAAGAAGGAAAAGGCAGGGTTACGGGTACCCAAACAACTCACAGGTTCACAGTGGAAGGCGGCTGCGTGACTCAATCATGCAGTCGTGTCCCGTCCGGACCAGAAAATAACTGTAATACCCCCTTTGTTATTTTCCGGTGTGTTTTTCTGAGGATTCCGGGACCCGAAAAATACCAATTTAGGTCCGAAAAATCCACGAAAAAATCCCGAGCGCGGGAAAAACGACGCTCGATTTACCTTGAATTAATTACCCAAGATTAATTCTTTCGGTAAATCACTGTACAATGACTTTTACAGTCACGGTAAAAAATCCAAATTTTTACCCGGGCTGTTACAATAGGATCGAGGAAAAAAGAATTAAGACGGATACTCATTGAAAAAGATGAAAGTAAAAAGGAAGAGAGGTTAGCTTCAGAAAAAGTAAGTGGGGTTAGAATCATAAAAAAAAAAAGTAAGAGAGGTGTAATTTCTAATTCAAGACTGGCCTTTATTGATAAGTATAAAAAAATAATAAATACTTTTTTTTTGGTAAGACAAATAATAAATACTTTGAGTACCATATTTGCAAAATTAATGCAACACTATACAAAAATCATATATTTAGTGGATGATGTGTCATCGGTGGTGGTGGTTTTTTTTTTTGATGCTACGGTGATAGATATTGGGGATTCGTGGTTAATTATTACCATATGCAGAGGATAAACAACAATATTTATCTGGAAAAAGATACATTAAGAAAGTTAATTTGGTTTGTATCAAGCGGCATTGCTTGTCAATGTGAGGTTGGCTAAGTAAGAAGAGTAGTTCTCGTGTGCGATTTAGGGGCAAAGATCCGATTACTAGATGGAAAGAGAATGAAAAAAGAATTTGGCTATCTATCTTTTGTCAATGGCAAGGGGTTTGCATGATGATTAGCACAGCGAAATTACGTAACTGTAGTTTTGGGACATGTCAAAGTGCTTTATAGTGTCCTTGCTTTACTGTCGTGGATGGGATTTGGGTCGTTGATAGGTAGGGACGTCAACGTGATTTGCGACTGTGGTGGATAGGAATTGGGTGGTTGCTAGGAGATATATTGGATTTTCTTTTCTTTCTTTCACACTCTAGGCCAGCCCAATACTAAGGAATATTAATAGGTTTAGACTAATTCAGATCAGTATATAATTAGAACTATAAAGGTTAGCATCTCGAGTTCCTAAGGTGCCGCGTTCATCAAAGATTGGAATGAATTTGAAATTTTATGATTAAGCTAGAACCATTCCAAATCAACTGATCTAACCATGAAGATATATATTAGATTTGCACGGCCTCTAATTGGATTTAAACTGATGAAATGAAATTTAAAAATATTAATTCGTCAATGCGGGATTTGTTTGAAAGTTTATTTAAATATTTTATTATAATTAATCTGAACAAATAATTATAATATTTTTAAAATATGGTGCCCTGTAATAAATGAAACGTCGTTCTGCATCCTATTTCATCCAGTTCCCAAACAACAAAAATAATAAGAGGATGCGTGTTGTGTTAGATATATCTGAGGATAAACGCAATATTTATCTAGAAAAAAGAAATTATATTATGCAAGTTGGTTTGTATCAGGCGGCGTCCTAGGATTTGCCTATCGTATCATCTGTCCATGTCAAAGGGTTTTGTGGGTATGTGTGTACTAGGATTGGTAAAGGTACGTAGCACGTAGTTTAGGGACCATCACCATGCCAACGTGCTTTGGTTGCATGTGTATTAATTCCTGTACTACCATATCTTGGAGAATTTCACTCTTCAATGGACTTTTCTATCTCCCTTTAGCTGTAGTTGTCCCAGGTGGGTTATCATTGGTTTGGCGGCTCTGCGGACAATTTGGTTGCAAAGAAATAAGAGCATTTTACAGGACATTGCTCCGATCATATAGGTAGAATCACAGATTTGGTTTTGGTACACGTACGCTGTCATCTCCAGGGCTGAATCTGAAATTGGGGAAGTCCCAGGAGGTGTTGTGAATTGTGATGTCTGTGAAGTGTAGTTGTTTCTCTTGCTGTATTCTTATTTCATTCCAGTTTATTATGTAGGAGCTTAGTTGGACTGCATGAGCTGAGTTTGCCACTATGTTTTTATAATTATAGTGGAAAACTCATATGATCCTATCTACACGAGGTCCCTGTATTGTACTCCAGCTATATAATTTTGTACTCCTCCTCTATACACTTTGAATTAATAAAGCTTTCGTTTGCATATATATAAAAGAAAAAGGAGGCATGTGAGTCCAATGGTGGTGTATGGTAGGCTACATAAAATTACAAAGCAACCCCCTTTATGAAGACATCATCAACGGTTATAAATAGAGTGGGATTGAGGAGAAGCAAAGCAAAGCAAGAAAAGTATATATCAAAACAAAGAAAGAAAGAAAAAAAGAGAAAAGGAAACAGAAAATGGCAAGTAGCAGGCAGGCAATTAGTTTGGTGTTGATGGTGGTGCTTGTGGTTGCAGCCAACTTTCTTCATTCTGCTGTTGGTATACGTGAGATGAATAATCCTGCAGGTGGTGTGTCCGATGGAAGTACTGATCATAGTTTGAAGAAACAGCCCTACTTTGATATCATCATGCACCAATTTCCTCGTCTGTTTTGCAGCCCTCAAGGTGTTACATGTAATACAAATGCACCGTTTCTATGCTGTAGTGGTGTATGCATTGCTGCAACCGTACCGTTCGGGATTTGCGCTTGAAACCCAAGCGTTGGAAATGAATGCCTGGCAATCAATGATGAGACAGTTACATCAATCGTTAGCCAGGGAACTACTATCTATATGTGTGTGTGTTTGTGTATGCCCAGTGCTGTGCTTCTGTTTTTAGTTATAATGCAATAAGTTAAGATCCCGCTACTTTTGGTTTAGGGTGCCTGTGTCAGACACAACGTACGTAGGAAGTTGTCGAAGACATCAGAGTACCTAATTAATTTCCATGATACTGCGGAGTATTCTTTTCTATTGTGATGTGATTTCTGTTTTTGATCGAATATTGTGATGTGATTCAATGAATAAAAGTGTATTGTTTGTCATCCTATATAAAAGTGTATTTTGTTTATGGCACTGCATGCATATAGCAAATCCATATCAATATACTAGCTAGATCGTAATGTTTTTCTTTTAAACATTTTTTATAAAAGAAATTGGTAATGAAAAAAAGGAACCAGAAGAATTAAGGTTTTGCATGAGATACCAGGCTGGGAGAGAATGGACAAACAATACTTCATCATGAAGATATATATTACAAAACACAATCTGTCTGGTATTAATCAAAGCAATGCTCCCATCGATCGACGCCGATGTCTAATCTGGAAAGATTGATAAAAATTCACAAAAGCATAAAGTTCTCTTCAAGTTCATTAGAGTTTTTGGATTAATTAGAATGTGGGAAAATAAGAGTGTCATCTTCAAATTAAAGCAATTAACCACCGATATATTATGAACTGTCATCTCAGACACCAGACCTTTAGAGATCGCATGGGAGAGAGAGTATGGGGTTAAGACTTGAGACCTTCTGCTGCGATATTCATAGGCCCAGAAAAACCTAAGCCCATTGTGATGTACACAGTACAACAATAACCAACCCATCTTCATTCATCGCCTACATAAGTCCAATCTGAAAGTCGGGTGACATGAATCCCATTCAAAGTAAGCCCAGAGCTATATATACATCCACTTCCCAGCATAATTCTAAAGCTGCCCGTGGAAGCCAACAGTCATTCGAATTCGTGCAGGAAACCTTGGAGATTGGAGGCAGACAGGTAATGTGCAGTAGAAAATTTTTAGGGGAACAAGTGTAATTGAAACAGTAGAAGTAGGAGTATA